>JAECUM010023579.1:0-45126 GCA_016617855.1 Megalonaias nervosa
CACACACACACACACACACACACACATCGTGACACAGACGGACCAAAAACTTTCATACGCCAGCCTTGAAATGTACATACATGTGTATGCAAAAGTACTGAACAGAACGAAAAAGCCATTGCGAGGTACGTGTATACCAATTTAGGTTAATCATTTTGTCTTTTTTCATACCGCTAAGGTAGTCAAGATGATACGAATTTTCAGGTTGAGTTCATCATCATCATCATCGTCATCATAATTATCATCATCATCATTAATAACAACAACAACTATAAACATTATAAACACTTTTGAATGATATGGTTCAAGATATATATCTCACTGATGACATGTGAACAGTCACATAATAAATATTTATGAGAACGTTTTGAAAACAATGAAAACAAGGCATATTCTAGAACTTTCAATTAACTTATTTACTGCTAATTTATGACTATTACACATTTTTTAAAATTCATCTACTGTAGGCATGTGCAACCTACAGCCCGTGGCCTGTTTTTATCTGCTTATCTGCATCATAGGGTGTGGCTTTACAAATCCCTTATCCGGCCTGCGCCCTGGAAGACGTTGCACATTCCTGATCTACTGTATTAACGGACTAAGTTATTTTTTTTCTCTCCCTGTGAATAAAATAAGCAGCTCAATTCAGTATAAAAATAATATCAATCTACCAATCAATCAACAATTGAGAGAGAGAGATCAATTGTTCACCGTGGCGTGTTAAGAAAGATACCGACGACTCATTTGAAGAAAATGGGTGTTAGAAGAAAAAGGAAAGTCAATGCCCCGAGCTCAGCACATATATACAACATTATCATCATCATTGCTATGATCATCATCGTCGTCGTCGTCGTCATCATCATCATCATCATCATCATCAACAACTATGCACACTCTTGAAGGAAACTGCTGGCATAAATTACTATCATATATTTAGAGTAATACATTCCATGTCTATAAAAACGTTAACCACAATCTAATACTGTAAGTGTTCAAGACTTTTTAATCATCCATTGATATTTTGACATATTATGTGACAACATTGCATGCAATATTTATAATATCTCAACATATCATTAACATATCTAAACTGACCTGTTTTTATCACACAAGTAACTTACATACTTAGCCTGCTCTCTATTCATAAATTCGGATAGGAGTCCAATTGCGTCGCCGACACATTGTCCGTACAATGATGCCAAAATCTGATTTCGTCTATCGAGCCAGTCCATCTCTTCCGGGCATGCAGGGTCGCAGCTTACTGGATGCTTCTGGGTTTTTGTATCATCAGCGGTAGGCAACTCTGCTACTGATGCTGTTCCTCGATTTTCATCACTGTACGTCGTATGGTCTTTAGCTGATGTTGCTTTAACGGTTTGCGCTTCGTTTTTGTCTCCTTCTGAATTAGTCAGGCACTTCTGTTCAACTTCAAGTTCAGAAGTTGCCATACACTTTGCATTGTCGTTCATTTCTGTCTAATAATCTATAAAGGAAAAAGCATTCTATCAATTTTTAACAAAATTAGGAAAATATTGTCTAATAAATTTAAAAGATAATTACCGATACACGAATTACATGTACCAGAGCTACTGTATTCTATTTTATCTACGATTCTTATATAGAGTATTGTGTTCCGCTGTTGAAAATATTAGGTTTACTCTTTGTTTATCGTTCATCATGCCTTAGGATTCTAAAATACTTATAAAATTTATACGAAATAATGTTAGACAATCTTGGCAATAAATATTTACATAACTACTTGTGAGACATTTTTAGTCCCATGATAAGTGGAACTTCAGGAGAGATTTTACCAATTATCAGTGACAAAGAACTGATACAATGAGCATCAAGTTAAAATATTAGAATAGAATAGAATAGAATAGAATAGAATAGAATTTAGCATAACTTAATGTAATGTAATGTGATGTGATGTGATGTGATGTAATATAATATAATATAATATAATATAATATAATATAATATAATATAATATTTCTTCAAAATAAACGTGTTGTGCAAAAGCAGGTAGGAAATTAGACCAATATTCTTCATATGTTAAAGTCATTAATTTTTTTTTAACTGTGACCAAAATTGTTTACTTGAACGAATGACCGATTAATATCACCAAATCTTGGAATAGTATTTGTTCTTAAAACCTAACTTCTTTAAATGTTAATTTTCCAAAAGCAAGATCATGTTTGTCGAGCATGTCGAGCGAAAGGTTTCAACACAACTGATTATGTAAAGAAAGAAAAACATGGAATAGATACTTGACATATGTTCGACATCTTTTATGCACATATAACAAATCTCATATTGTACTCTTTATCCACGCGCACACGCTTAACCCAGACAGAATATAGGACCTATTTTAGGTACAAGACAATTGTTCCCATCTCAACATTGTTCTACTTTTTTCATCCAGTTGTGAAAATTAATATTGTAATGTGAAAGGGGTGAATTAACGTTTATAGCCAATGTTCCCGGGTGGTAAAAGCATTAACTCACCCGTGTTAAAAACATCTTTATAAAATGGCGTATCAGGTCTGTCACCATGTATGGAGACAAGGGACAGTTTATATGCACAAATATAATACCGCATATATCTGCCTAATAAAAAAATTCATAAAATTAGAATACACGAGTGAGGTCAAAAAGGTCCATATTTTTGGATAGGTATAATAAAGGAAAACTTAAGAATATCATTCACTTGACCTGACAAGTCAAGGGAAGTTCATAGAATAAAAAGTTTATGCACCTAATCCCAAATTTATATATGTATTTTTCACATCCAAAGGCTATTTTTGATAGCACGTGATGATCACAGTGAAAACGCAAGCCCTTTCCCTGGGTAATAATTTTGAGAAACGTTGTGTGCTTAACAGCTAGACGCAGTTTAAAATTGTTGTCATCCACGCAGATCGTGAGATATTCTACTCGCCTTGAACGCACGTGCTTATTGCTATGGGTTGCTTGCTCTGCTTCCTAGACGACTATTAGTATATCACTAGCTACATACAGTGAAGTGACTGTGGGAGGTGTACATGCCTCACATCAATTTCAAGAACAACACAAGCCTGAAACAACTAATTCACAAATATATCCGTACCTTTTATTAAACAATAATAGCTCAGAAAGTCACACCATAGCCTAAGTTAAGAAATTTTACAGGGCCAATTTGCAAAACTCTCCCCTGCTACTTCTGCTGAAATGAGCTTGAGAAGTGTGCGCACAATATGCTGCAGAACTTGGGACTTAGCCTATAGTTATAAATAGGGGTGGAAATTAGTTCTCGTTTCATCCAGACCTAACCCTACAACAGTTTGGTTGAACATCTTAAGTGCACGCTGGTATAAAACCAGTGGAAGAAATATTATTATTTTGCGTGTCAATAACTGTGATATTTTGTGTTAATGAATGAAACACTCGGATTAATTCAAATAGACTGTTTCTTGGCCTTTACATCGTCCAATAATATCGTGCACGAAACAGTGTTCCGTACAAGAAGTTTCATAACTAGAGTTGTACACCATTCAGAATTATGTTGTACGATAAAAAAGAGTTACACTTAGACAACGAAAACAATAACAAGGACTTGGACAAATCGCTGAATTCATAATATGCTGCAGATGGAGTACAAGCTTCCGAGGAAGGCCTGTAAGAGAACATCTCATACTTCATTCCAATGAGTGATTCTTAATGAATTCCATTCTAGTTACAAGCCTTAAAACGCGTCCGCCAAGTTTTCGAATATCACGATAGTGAAAGGGGTGGTGTTGGGGTCAGGTATAATTAATGTGTCTTAACTTGCGGAACTATGACTCCTTTAGGTATTTTAATGTAAAACTAAAATCAATAATGTACATTGACGAGTAGAACGATCAATTTAAAATATTCTTTGTCACCTTATAATAGACACCGTATCGTATAAGTATTAATTTATGATAAGAATAAGTGAACAACATAAACAAACGATTTACCTTTTTCAAATACAGTGTGATCTACTCCATCCTTAATTTTCAACCTAACAAGAAGACAAGGTCCACGTTTGTTATGCTACGTATTTATAGCAATGCATTGACGAGCTAAATATAGAAGGCCCGTCATTGTTCACATATGGGAATTATCTACGCGACAAATAGTATTACAGCTCTCTCCTCTCTCTCTCTCTCTCTCTCTCTCTCTCTCTGTGCAGACATATAATGCCATATAAACCGCTGCAGTCGCCACTACTGTCTCATGATGATGATGATGATGATGATGATGATGATGATAATCATCATCAATAGGAACAGCAGTTGCAGTCTACAGTAATACACCTAATAGCAGCAACAGCAATAGTAATAGTAAATAAAAAACTATTTACACTGTAGAATGCGGAGGTTGTGGTTGTGGTGATATATATATATATATATATATATATATATATATATATATATATATATATATATATATATATATATATATATATCAATGAGTATTAAATTTAACTGTAGATTTAAAAGCAAAGAAATTTTCATACGTTCATAGGTGCATCCAATTAACTCACTAACTCAGGTTTGTCTTCCCCTTCAACTATCTACCTACCTACGCGTACTTACATGTTCCTCACCTGTCTAAATAAAATAACTCAGTTCGTCATCTTAGGAATCGATCCATGCTTGCATTTATTCTCTCTTTATTCCCCCTATCTATTTATCCGTTTCGAATGTTAAAAGTGTATATATGTACTAGTTGTAATATATATATATATATATATATATATATATATATATATATATATATATATATATATATATATATACGCCTCAATAGTCATTCTCTGAAAGATGCTTGTAAGACTGAGCGACTCACCCCATTCAAACATAATCCGAAAGAGCCACTTTTAATCCATTATTGGCTAAGTAAACTTGACCGTATCCTTGTTATGTGATACTATATTCATCCGTCTTGCTCTATTGATATTTATCGCAGTATGATGTATATATGTATGTATGTATGTATGTATGGATGGATGGATGGATAATTCTCTGAAAAATGTTTCAAAGACTGAGCGACTCACCCCCATCCGAAAAAGCCACTTTAAAGCCATTATTGGCCCAGTAAACTGGACCATATCCTTGGTATGTGATACTATACATGTAATACTATACTCATCCGTCTTGCTCTATTGATATTATAGCAGTAAGAAGTATGTATGTATGTATGGATCGATGGATCGATGTATAGTTGGATGGATGGACACACACACACACACACACACATATATATATATATATATATAATTCTCTGAAAAATGCTGATATGAGTGAGCTACTCACCAGATTCAAGCAGAATCCGAGAGAGCCACTTTAAATCCATGATTTGCTAAGTAAACTTGGCCGTATCCTTGTTATGTGACACTATACTCACTTCCTCATCCGTCTTGCTCTATTTATATTTATCTCAGTAAGATGGATGTATGTTTGTATATATATATATATATATATATATATATATATATATATATATATATATATATATATATATATACTTCACGTTATCTTATATGGCTAAATAGCGTTACACATCGCTCTTTTTCTCCTTCCAAGATTTTATGTTATTAATGCGATGTTTTTTCTGCATTTACATTTTATACGAAACACTTCTTTAAAGTCTTTATATTCAAGAGCGAAGAGGCGACAGTCACTGTGGACAGTAACAGTAATTTGCTTTTGCATGGTCTGATATATACTGTCTGCAGAAATCTTTAGTTAAACTTATTAGCCAGGTCGCACTTGCTTAGTGAGCAGCTCTGCTTGCTGTTACAGAAATAATGTAAAATATGAACGCTGAGTGAAGATTTTTATATAATTATTAGCTAAAATCCACCAGTAAGCTTTATTCTTTGGCATTGTTGTCATGGGTAAAGGCATCTCAGTCGTAATTTAGAACAACATGATGTGACTATATATATATATATATATATATATATATATATATATATATATATATATATATATATAGAGAGAGAGAGAGAGAGAGAGAGAGAGAGAGAGAGAGAGAGAGAGAGTCACTTAGAAAATCGTTAATATTTTTGTCTGTTTTTTCCTGCCGATTTACTATACGGTGAAGAAATGTTTCTTGCATTAAACTGAAAGCATAATTAAAACCTAAACAGGAAAGAAAAAGTTTGATGAGTTCAACATGTTTCTAGTTCCATAGGATGACAGTTCTGACTCTCATTGACTGCACTCCATGTATACATGGTATAACGTAATCTGTTTAGTGACTGCAGTCCATGAGTACAAGGTATAAGTTGGTAAGTTTAGTGACTGCACTCCATGCGTACACAATATAGGGTATTCTGTTTAGTGACTGCATGCCGAAACGTTCTTGAATAAGAAACGGAAGCAGCAGCAGGATACAGGCGTAATTCGTCCGTTTTCGGAAAGGTCACGCACTAAAAGTTCCTGTCAGGGATGTGTGTGTGTGTGTGTGTGTGTGGTGATCTAAATTCAGTGACAAAGTAAACCAAAAGATAAATTTACTCTGTCGAGACAATTAACTATCCTTTATAGGACCGGATTAACCCCTTAGCTAATAAGGCTATAACTTTAGGCCGTCATATTTTGTCGGCCCTCCGTTCCATATTGAAGCAATGCACAAAGAATTTACCTTGAGGCGAATCAGTTTGTAATTTTTGTTTTACATACGACTTCGTAATTTGTTTTACAATGTGTAATATATGCTTAGGTCCTTATGTATTAGCCTTAAGTCCTTTATAACCTTAATCCAGCCCTGATCCGTTAAGTTATTATTTCAGGTCTTTTGGAAGGGTAGAGCATTAGAAGAGGGTTCAAGCATATTTTGTTCTACGTAAATGTAATTCAGGCATATTTGTTCTACGCAAACGTAATTCACGCATATTTATTCTACGTAAACGTAATATTCAATCGACTTTTTTTAACCGAATGTTTTTTCCCCGTGATTTCTTATTGTAATGTTCCATTCTATAACATATTACTATTTTTATGCTTCGGAAAGTTTTCATTTTTCAAAAAACTTTCAGTGATCCATTTTCTTAATTTTGCAAATGTATTGAAAAATGATTCATGAGGATTATTAGAGACCAGGGCTGGTCTTAGGCCTTTTGGACCGATTTGACCCAATCGGGCCCCGAGCTCACAGGGGCCCCGCGCGTTAGTAATTTTAAAAAAAAAAATCTGTGGAGAGAAAGTAATTGTTAAAGCGATGAAAGACAATTTTAGGTTCCTTATCACAAAAGAAACTTGTTTAAAGGTTTATTTCCAAATGCCGTGCTCACAGGCGGCCCCGCACGTAAATGGGGGGGGGGGGGCCAAAATGATCCAAATCGGGCCCAGCTTTTTCTAAGGCCGTTCCTATTAGTGACAGTTGGTTTTTAGGATTTAAGCTATATCAAATTAAGACACATGCTAAGAGACGTGTTACACAATTTACTACTTCGGGGGTGGGATGGGGGTGAGATGGGCGAGGCTTACACATTTTTAAAACCGGTTTAACCCATTCCAGTGGAGAATTAGTTACATCGACAAAAATGCCAATCAATATAGAGATCGTACAAGTTTTCCTTGAATCAACTTTCGCTGAATCCTGTGGGAGTCATTAAAGCCCAAGTCCAAAGGGCGACCGTTGATACCAGATGCCCTCATGCATGATCACTGTTCGTACATAAAACTAAATCAAACCACACAGGCCCGGCCCTAGGATGTGCGGAGCCCAAGGCAGCAAGCGATGAGCGCGGGGCCCCAAGCAAACAAATTGCATTGCAAAGAAGCGCGGGGCCCGAGGCGGTTGCCTCGTTCGCCTTGCCCTAGGGCCGGTCTGAAACCACCACAAAATCCCATAAACTTTCCGGATGCAGTTTAAAGCTTACATAGTGGAGGTGCCGGCCAGGTACGTTGGTTCTACTTGTTCCCTTTTTGAGGCGGCGCTCTCCCGATCAGCTGATGTAAAGTGGTTGATGTACTTAAGCGTCGCACAAAAGAGTCAGCTTCGAAGATCTATTGACACATAACCACTCTATCTCATCGATCAGCATAATCGTCATTTCTGAGGAATATAGGAACTACCAAATATTTCGCAATTAAATACGTAAAATTACAGAAATTTGGAACCGTATTATAGCTGACAGACAAATGAGAATAAATACAGATTAACTGTCAAGCAGACGACATTACAATCAGTCAATTTTGCTGAAGTTTTAGAAACTAAAACAAAATTGTTTCTTCGGGTGGCAGTTGATTAAATATTTTTTTTACAAAAAAGTAATGTAGGCACTCGTATCAGTTAGAATTAATTATAATTTATAGTTTCCCCTTGCTCAGTTTTTGTAGTCATATAGCCAAAATACATGTTGTAGTGTCTATAATGGATACATTACGTTAAAGAAAGTCTAGCGTAGATATATCTAGGGGGAATTCGACTACTCGCAATAGACTCACGTGTCGCCTCGCAGTCTCAGTAATCTGGTTCCCTGCTTACTTAAGCTCCCTGGGCTTCTCTCCGCTATACGATATAGAGGAGTACAACTCAGTGAGTATACGAAGCTGGGAACCAGACTAACAGTCTCAGACACAAATGGCAGGTTTATCGAGCGAGATACATTCAAAATAAAGTTTTGTTACCCTACAAGACTATTTACTTCTGTCGCCGATGGGATGAAATAGTGCTGATCCATAGGAATGTACTAGAATCTTCCTTCGCAGTAAAAAATTTCGTTCCATTACTTTAGAGTAATATATAAAGAAAGTAATTTGTTGTGTAATGGGCTCGTCGGGGTCATCTCAAAGTATTACTAAGTGAAATTTTACACTCTAATGTTAGTCTCTCTCTCTCTCTCTCTCTCTCTCTCTCTCTCTCTCTCTCTCTCTCTCATAAGACAAAATAGTTAATTGTTTGATCTGTTACGCCTCTATGGTCTCAAACTAAGCAATAGAGAAGCAAAACCATCAAGTTTAGTTAAACTTCAACAAGCAATCTATTTCCCAATAATGCAAAGTTAAAATTTAGGAACTTACTCTATTTTAAATTAAATTCCAAATAATCGTAAAACTTCTAACACAAGTCCAAAAGTCTAAGGTGGCTATCCATAGTTTCGTATTTTGCATATTAGAATTTTAAAGAAAAGGAATTTCTCCGGGTTTCTTCACTGGTTATACTGGCTATTTAAAAAAGACCTTGTATATCTTAGGTATTCTTCAAAGAACCTTTAATTCCTTTTATTTTGGTGTATGACTGATGGTTGTAATATGGGTTATAGAGTATACAGCTTGGCCTTACTCCACATGTGCACCTTTGAAAAACGTGCTAGCTCCACTTGGTCATGTTCACTTCCTGAACTTCAGAGGTAAATTGTAAAAAAGGGCCAATAACTTTTTTTTACATTTTATATATTTGGTAATCTATTCATTGCAGTTTCAGAAGCTGGTATTGTCTAATCTGGCAAAATTAATTTTCCCTATTTTAATAACTGCTAAGGATAGTGTACTTAAGTCTAACTCAGGCTGATTTTGTAGCACAAGGGAGCAGTCGTTTAAGTTAGCAGTGTGCTTAGATCATGTACAATTTCCAAACGTACATTATCCAAAGAAATGTCAGCCACATTACATCAAAGTAGCATAGAGGTATGCCAACATTCTCTCCACTGTGCATGTTTTAAATGCAAACAACTTCACCTTACACACATCATTCTCTCAAAAGTACATAATACCTGGTGAGCTCCCCCTAAAGAGTTTCGAATGAATTCCATAGGTGTTCCAAATGAATTCTGATCTTGAAGATGCTGATATACCAATCACCTTGAATGAGCTGATGTGCCAACAGGAACAATGACACAATCCAGAATATCCTTGAATGAATTAACAATCATCCCAAAATCGTAGATCGTTGTTTACAGCTAATTGACAGATATATTTATGAACATTAAGTTTATGCAATTTTTGTGTGCTTTGTTAATTAACAAAGAATCGTCTTAGCTGGAAATCCCGAGAACAACACAATTTGGCAGCTTTCTACCCTAACAGATGCCTGTTCTACTGCTGAATTTACGAATGTTTCAAGGTCACTTCTTCTCCACTGGCCATCAGCAAAATATGGTCAGGTACAAAGTTGCTCTGTGCGTATGTGATACAATGATACTTGGGGGTAGTTAAGTATTTAGTAGTGTCTGATTATATATTGATCATCTTCATCGGGATCAGATAATTTAAACGGATATTTGCTTCCAGTAAATGGTATTTATGTGCGCGTGTCTTCAACCTTGCTTATTTCCTGTCCAGTCAAACATTTTGGTGAAATATTTCAAAGAGAGTTTTTTTTCTTACAGTTTGCATTTCACTTATGTTCATTATATGAAGAACTATTGCTCCGTGATAACTTGCGACCAATCTTTCGTGGTTGAGGGGGTCGTTGAATAAATAAAAAATCGACAAGTCTTTTACTTAACGTAATTAAATTGTCGAAGGTTTTCAAAAGATGGTTTTCTTCAAACATGGTTCAATGTAGTTATAAACTTCATACATATATTGGTTGATTCGAGCAAAAAAAATCTATACTCATTGATACGTTTGACCAAAAAAATCTTTAAGTCTTTATGCTGTGATTCTTTTAAATGCTATCTTTTTGCCCTACTAGAATTATATTTTTCTAGGTACATTTAAGAAGAATGAAACTTGTTCTAACCTCTTTTGCTATATTGTGCGTAGTTCTTTTTATTGTATTTTGTATTGTAGAAAGTATCTCCTAATTATTGTATGAAAAAATCAATGTGTCAAAAATTTCATAAAGAATATTTCACAAAGTTCATCGTCTTGAATATTAAAATCATTTATAACTTAATACAACTTGGTAAGATTTTAACAATCCTGTTGTAACAGATGCAATTTTCCAGTATTTACCGTAATTGTTGACAACTAAAAACTATAATCTACGACGTATAAGATCACCAGAATAACAAATGTATGCACAAGATTTCTTTTTGCATGTACATTTTTCGGATAGGAAGAAAAAAGTTACAGTTAAAAAAATAATAATAGCTGGAACTATCAGGAGAAGTTTTATGGATTGGACACAATTGCAAAGATAATGTTTTGCTTCCGGAGATTATATTTAATAGATGTCACCCTTCTTGTAGAAAATACGGGGCTTCGTTTGATCCATAACTGCTTGTACCCTTAGTAGGTCGATGACGTTGTTTATAGCTCACTGAGTATGTGCAGAATAGGTCCAGTATAGCACACCGTACTGAGGGCGTTATGAGTAACCAAACTGCTATTCAGCAACGGACTTTGGATAAATTTTCAATAAAGTATTTTCCCCTGATGTTAATTTCGCTAAATATATATGTTTAGTTGTAAATAATTATCCTTTCGGTACAGATTTCTAGTCTCAAGACGAGTTAGGGTTTTCTAACAATTTTCCAAGTTCTCCAATATCCAATATTCTATTAACAGCTTTCCAACTTTGAACGGTTTTCCAGTTAAATTCCAACTATACGGTATTTCAGACGGAAAGTTCGAATCGGTAGCCAGCAAGCCCGTGCAGAACCAACGAGACAAAAGAGCATCTGAAACTCAAATTTCTCGGGTATGTACATTGGCGTGTGTGTGTGTGTGTGTGTGTGTGTGTGTGTGTGTGTATTGGATTTTTAACGTAGCTTTAACAATTTTTCAGTCATATCGCTACAATTTCTGCAGTGTGGCAGTTTATAGTGATGTCTAGCACTGGGGCATCATGCCGCAGACATGTAGCATGGTGTTCCACCCAGTCACGTTATCCTTACACCAGGCAGACCAGTCCAAACACTAACCTCTTAATGCTGAGCGCCAAGCGAGGCAGCTGTTAGTACCATTTTTGTAAGTCTTTGGTATGACTCGGCCGGGGATCGAACCCACGACCTCCCGCATCCGAGGCGGACGCTCTAACCACTAGGCCACCGGAGCGGTCTGTACATTAGCATTTAAGAGTCAGATTTAAGAGTCAATATAACAAGAAATGGGTATCTACTTTAATTTTAGCTTTCAGTTACTTCTGTGATTTATTTGTCATTTATTCTGTGTTACTTGTAGGCTCATACAAATGTAACAAAAGAAAAGAGTGAAGCCAACAAGCTTTGTAAATTTAACAAAAATGATTTATTTCCCTAGAAAACAACGTAAAATATAAAATAGGACTTACGGTTTGTGAATATAATTCAAAATTTAATCATAGAATTGAAAATTATAAGTCCTATCACTAAACATTTCTAATTTAATCCAGGTTCGAATCTCGATGACGTTCCAATATGGAGGCGATGACGTCAGATAAGGTCGTTGTACTGGTGGAAATAGATCCTCGATTGAATCACAGTTCATAATGTTTCCGTTTAACTCCAGAATAAATTTCCACTGAATTTCTTTGTCCCAGAACTTGTTATAAAAAAGTACACTTGTTTAGTCCTCTAGAGAATAAATTATTAAATTCCCCAAAAAAATAAATAAAAAAAAATAGATGAACTTCAAAACAATCTGTCTTCAACAATTGAAACACCTTGTACCTTCAAGGTGTAGACATACGACTCTGACTAGATCTAGTAGAAAATGGCTGTTTTAAGCCTCGATTTTAGATCACATGGTAGTTCACGTGATAGGCTACGTGATTTCTACCTTGAACAGCGCAATAAAAAAATGACAATTATCACGTAGCTACAATAGCCCTATCTAAGAATCAAATTTTCACACTGGAAATAAATAAAAAAGAAAGGCTGTTACAATTCAGCTAACACGTGAGCCGAAAATGACCTTGACAATAGTCAATCGTCTTCACTCGATGTTTACAAAATCTATGAACTAAAAATAGAGCTGAAGTAACTTATAATCTAATCGGGTCAAGCCAATTTTCCGAAAAGATATTCAAATCCAATGAAAATTATCATTACAATAAAATGTAATGAAACAAAATAAAAATAAATAAAGAATTGAAAACTAACACACAAGTAATTATATTACATATACGTAACATCTGGAATTAATTTTATCTCGCTAAGAATTGCAGTAGTTAACAAATTTAAGATACATATAGGTAATACCATAATTTTAGTATTTAAATGTAGAACTTCAATTTTTCGTATTATTCTAACATTAGTAATTTCTTGACTTCTTTATTTCATCTATTAATAGGAAACTGGCGGGGAAACCACCCAGGTCTCCCATCAAATTTGATCAGAACTCATGTAAAAGCATTAGGAATTGTTTTCGGAGTGAACTCAACTCACAAAAACTATAGTGAGCTAATATCAAAACTGGACGCACAAATTGAAACTTGGTCTCATATTAAGATAAACTTAATCGCCCGTGTACAAGTCGCTAAGACGTATTTATATAGCCAATTAAATTACATTATGAATACAACTCACCTAACAGAAGCCATGATAGGCAACATTGAACGAAAAATACTGAGCTTTATTTGGGAAAATAAAATCAACTACTTAGGGAAAAAATATATATGCAGACCCAAGGTGGGGGGGAGGATTAGACTTCCCTAACCTAAGCGTGAAGCAAAAAGCCATGATTTTAAATAGATTTCAAAGGTTCAATGACAAACCGATATATCCGTGCGAAGCAATAAATATATACTTATACGGCTACCTATGTAGATTTAATAAGCAAATATATACAAACAATACACTTAGCAAATTGTTAGAACCGCCTGGGTTTTATAGAAGGGTAAAAGAACTTATTTACAGGTACAGAAATAACGAGGATCTATGGAATAAAAACAATGACATATATATAAGTCTGATGAAACCATTTATACAAGAAAAACAGGAAATAGAATTGAGAAACCCTAGACTAAACTGGGAATTAATACGGAAAAACTGGGCAGGCATAAAAATGCCTGCCATCCAAAGTAGAATGTTTTTTTACATACATGACAGATGGTTGACAGGAGAAGTGGCATTCAGTAGACACTTGACAAATCGTCTACCAAAATGCAGAATGTGTGGAGCATGTGTTGACTCCAAGAAACATTTAATTTTAGAATGGCAACAAAATAATATTGAAAGGCAAAATATTAAAACCAAAATTCAACGAAAATATGGAACAAACGAAACATCACAACTCCTATACACAAATGGTATTAATGACAAGGAATTATACAATGATCTTATAAGTTTTATCAATTCAGTAATGAAAACTATACGTGACTATACATAGAAATTGCAAATTGCATATATACCTGTGGAATCTTTATTAGTATTTAACAACTACACATAAAAAGAGGAGGGGAAGGACGAGGGTACGTGGCCAAAACTACGTGACTAACGTGAGGTAGGACGGCACGTACAGGCTCCTAAAACCCAACCCCAAACGACTAAATACACACATGTACACACCAGACACAACTTTCCTACCACCTGACTATCTTCTCTGAGCACACATTAAATAAAATGAGGTTCCAAAGATAGGGAGGCCGGTATCGATCTTAAACCACAACCGGTCTCCTGAAGCAAAGGAACCAATAAAAGTTTTAAAAAAAAACTATGAGAATATGATCTATATAGCCAGCCCTCACAAAAACACAAAGGCAGACACAACAAATAACACACTCATATAGCACACATAGGGCAATATGGATCCTTGGCAAGGATCACAAAATATAAATGAGCTTTGATTCCAGACCGGGAAAAATAGCTCCTATATCACACTAGATTAGGATCGGTGTTTAAACCCTATCTCAAAATTGGAAAAAAAAGGAAATTGTTTGAAAATAACACAAAAAGCACATACATTCTAAGAAAACAAAAACATATAAAAACCCTTTATTTTTCGGACTAGGGGGTCCCTCAGATGATGATGTATCTGAGAGGACCACACCAATAAAAAATTTCATCTAGGACCCATTTTCATGAATTTGAAATATTTATATATTAAAAATTTAGTTCCTGTCCTCTGAGTAGATTTATTTGCAACTTTCGGTTGCAAACATATAAACGATTTCGCATTAACATAGGTATACATTTAAGCTATACAGCTTCGTCTTTTTCTATTACTTTGTGTGTGGTCATTGATGAGTCTATTTTCTATTCAAATATCACGCTTTTACTAATACAAATTGTGTGTGGTCACTGAATGAGTCTATTTTCTCTTAACATGCCACGCTTTTGCTAATACATATTGTGTAATCATTCGATGAGAACAATTATCTCCTTATATTATTCAATTCTATCTTCAGTTATCACACTTTCTTAAACTCTTATAACTCTCAAACCGATGAACTTCTGTGCATTCGTCGGGCGAACATAATTCTCCAGAAGATACAACATCAAACTTCAAGTAGTAATCTGTTTGGACGCTGTTCAAGGGACACAACTCTTTTCTGTATTGGAAACAGTCAGAGGATAAGTTGTTTCCCCTGACCATTTGCCCTACTAACTCCAGTTAACATTATCCCCAATAATATCATAATATCAAGTAATAAAGTCGTCTGCTGTCCAGTATTGTATATTACACGATAAGAGAGAATCCTAATATTAGTATCTCCCCACTTCCACCACATTCATTAATGAATAACAAACTGAGTAGGACTCTAGTCACGCATACAGAAAGTTGGTGATATTTTTCCCTGCCCACCAGTGACTACAAGTAAGTATAAAAATCGACTGTATAAGAAAATACTCAAATGTGAGACGCGACGTCAAAGTTCATATCTCTAGGATAGTGAAGTATTTCGTGACTGTAGGCGATTGCTGATTATTCAATTCAATACTGGTATTTTATTTTAATTTTGCATCTTGAATAAATGTGTGTAATGTCAGTACAAAGGTCTGACTCTGTCCTACTTTTGATCCAGTTTATTGCATAAGGTGTCGTTAACAAATGAAGTATCAGTAGTGTATGGGGTTGAAGTAAACAAACTTAAAAGAGAAATAAAGTAGAAAAAGGCCAAAAAGACTGTTACACTATGATACAAATGTCATATAAATTTGGGACTGTTTCTATTTAAACAAAACCCTGACTTTCTGTCATTTATCAGGTTTTTTTCCTTCATTGCATGAAATACTATTAGTGGATTCTTGCTTTTTAAAAAGCAAGCCTAATCGTGTAAGCTTCTCGACACATACATACGGTATCAAATTTCGTATAGCGAGAACGGCAACTGTTAGTGCCAGCTTGTAAAAGATAAAAATAAGATCTCTTGAATAATTTCATAGGTGTAATTGAGGCTACCTGAAAGTTAGAAAACAACAGGATGTCATTAATGCGGACGTTGGTACTTTTCTTGGCTCTATAATTTATTCATTTCAGTCGATATCCAATACACAAGAAATTTGATATGTTATACAAATTCGCCAGATAATGTTTAGCAGACTTACTGAAGTGAAGCATCTTCTATCCGGCGTCTACATTGATACAACATTGGGAATATTATTATTTACTATTCTTTTATTTCTTTTGAACAGAATATACCACACTCTCATACATTGGAGTATCAATTGGCCCCAATAGTTTTGAAAATCTTTAATGAGTACGAGTCAGCTTTGTTTATGGATCCTGTATTGTAACTCGAACGTAAGGCAGGCTTATGTATGTATTCTTGAATGTGTTTTATTTCGTTCACTGCTGTAACAATCTTACTGGAGTATGATATGCTGTACGTTATCTGGTGTTGGAAAGAGAGCCGAAGCATACCAACTCGTATATTCTCTGCTCAAGTGAAACAATTGCTGATAATGATAAAGATGATGAAATAATTTTGGAATTAAATAGAAGCGGAGAGACTTACATTTAAGAACGCTGAACGGCTGAAATCTAGTGGTTAGTCATTTTAAGACATGAACAGAGAATGTGAATTACTGCAAACTTCTCAAAAGTCCTCAGGTTCTATCTTCATATAATGTGCTTTAATATCGACACAATATCTCGATTAAATAAATAATCAATCTGTCAATACGAAACAAATCTGGTTATTTTGGAAATTCTTTGATCAGATACGGCTTTTTATAGTAACTGTCTAAGTCGATGTGAAGTAATTTGAATCCGACAGTTTTGTTTGCTTGATCAATAACGCGAATATGAGTTGAATTCTAATCATCATTACCCATTTTCACATGCAAAATCGAAGTAGCTGTTTTGTGACAGGAACAATGCATAGTAATCACTAGTTACAGATGTTTCAACAACAGTTGGAGGAGAGTGTTAACCTGCAGAACACAGTGTTTGAATTGTGTGTTATGTGTTTATTTCTACGAGAACAGCATGTAAGGAATAATTTAAACTATGAAAGAAAATCCTGACTATGGGGACAAACTAAACAACTAAATAATTCATTGACTTGGACTGTGAAACCCACTACATTGTAAATGAGCAATAAACAAATGAAAATTGGTGTATTTGTGATTGATGAATATAAAGATAGCATTGTTGTTGAATTTCTGAGTGAAATTAAAACAAATCAATTATTGCATGAAGTTTAGCGCGTCCATAGACTGGTCTATTACAACAACAGTTCATTTATTTCTTATCTCTCTCTGTGTCTCTCTGTGTCTCTCTCTCTCTCTCTCTCTCTCTATATATATATATATATATATATATATATAATCTTCAGGTTCGATATAATGTGACTGATGCAGGTTGTCTTGTTACGGTTCTCAAATCGTTGGTGTGGAGGAGACCGAATTTTTAAGACTTTTTTCGAGCATAAACTTAGCTCTTGATAAAATACGAGTCGTGAGTAACACAGATTGGTGAGCAAACCGGAAGATCTAAATTTGACTGTGTCTCGACTGTGCATGAGTCGGCTAGCAAATCTTACCTGCACATGCATGTTCCTATACACGGGTGGGTGGGGTGGGGGTGGGGGGAACTTCTACTGTGTCTGGGATTGTTAAGAACTTTCCTATCAGAAAGTCTCTACGGTGTGGTGAATTAGTCTTCACTTTGTTCTTAAGAAACTGGGTATTGAACATACTACTAAGCTTTCTCCAAATCCGTTTAAGCCATCATATGATATCGTTTTATCTATTTAGGTGTGATTCCACTGCGAAATATAAAAATTATGAGGAACTATTTAGGTATGATTCCAGTGCGAATTATAAACAAAACTCAAAAAACTCCACGCCCATAATTTTGTCTCAGAATTTAACAAGCCGCAAATAGGGCCATCCAATTAATGTTAAAGACAAAGACATACATCTAGTTCTATTAAATAGATTTGCAAATATTTGCATCATGAAATACCGTGTTTCAGCTGTGTTGGAGAAACTTTCGCATCATGTTGCCTAATAATTGCAACAAAATCACTATTAATGTGTGTAAGAAGATTTTACACAAATTTCTATTACATTCTCTGTCTTGAACAAACTCATGAGACACATATAGTTGGAGAGATGTTATTTTTCCCAGAATATGTAAGGAACTTAGATGTCTCAAAACGAACGTAACAAAGTTTGATGGGATTTCAACTGTTGTGTATGCCAAGAGATCTTCTTTGCATTTATATTTATTTCTAGTGTTCAAAGTGGGTCAACAAATTATGGTTAAAATTATTTAATATTAATTATCGACTGAACACAGATTACAGGGATACTAGTAAGAATAGTCCCTTGCTAACTCTGCTTGCACATATGAGTGATGTAAGGTTATTGCTCATGTCGTAAGTAGTCCTCGGTCCACTTTTAAATTTAGAAACCATGAATTAACTTGTAATGGTGACATTAATGTTTCTGCATTTATACAGATATCTTCTTCCCTATAAACGGATTCAAGTTATTTATTATTTCTGTTTATGGTGCAAATAAAGCACACGTAGAGACGTTTTGGATATTACATATAAAAGATACGTCTCGAATCTAATCACTCGCCATGTTTACGTTGTTCTTCATTTGTTAGCAGCTGCATGGTGATAAATTATTTCATTTCTTAATATGTTTTAAATGATATTTGAAGACTGTAAACGGTCTGCTTTTAACTGAATCACAAACGAACTGAAATATAATTTTAAACAAAGGCGACCAAATTAACAAATTAACAGTTAAACAAAGACGATCTGCACAGTCTTCACTCTTTGATTTGACATAACGCGTAACTGTTTGATATGAACTTAGAGATTTCGTTCATGAATAAAATTCCTACTTAGCCAATGAATTCTTCGCAATTCGTTCAAGAGAATCGTGTGTGTGTGTGTGTGTGTGTGTGTGTGTGTGTGTGTGTGTGTGTGTGTGTGTTGCTTGTTGATTTCATTCGAGGCTAAGACATCCATCAATATCCCGATCAATATACCATGGCTGCCAGAACTCAGCAACATTCCACCTCCACATCTGCGTCGCCAAGAAGCAACCACAAAATTGTTGGCTAAGGTGTATGCCAATGAGAAACTTCCACTCTACATGGACATAACTTCACATCCAGCAGTCCGTTTGATTTCGAGACGCCCAATCTGGTTAGGTCCGTTGCCAGAGGATATGACAGCTATTTCGGCATGGAGCGCTGAGTGGTCTTCAACAGATGTAAACCACTCCCTCGTTGCTGAGCCATCTGTCTGCCCTCCTGGCTTCAGCCTTCCACGTCATCTGTGGACCACACTGAACCGTTTTCGGACAAGATAGGGGCGTTGTGCAGTCAACCTTGTCCGATGGGGCCAGGCTGCTAACTCTTCCTGTTGCTGTGGAGCTCTTCAGACCATGTCACACATTGTGAACAACTGTCCACTGACAAAGTTCCCCGGTGGACTGTAGGTTGTGCATGTTGTTGATGATGACGCTGTTAAATGGCTGAGCACGCACTGCACACGATAATAATAATAATAATAATAATAATAATGATATACAAGCACAATAATATCTTTTAAAGAAACACTGCATTTTTATAGGGCATTATAAAAACATGGAGAATATCTTGACATAATGAACGGTACAATTTGATCGAAATAAATAAATGTTTTGAGGTTTTGTGGATTTAAAGACTTTGTCATGAACTGTAATTCTTCTCACAATTACCGTAATTAATTGGCTTGATTATACGACTTCACAAACAAGAGAAAGCAACTAAAATGTTTTGTAATATTCTATCAAAGAAATTAAGATACTTTATTTCGATGCTATTTTTCATAAACTAGATGTAGCTTAGCCATCATTTCAAATCAAAAACTTTGTAAATGAAAATGAGTGCATGTAGTTTCTGTTACAAATATATGCAAAGTATAAGTTTTGTTTTCAATAAAAACAAATTACAGTACTCTGAACGAAACCAATATCCAACTTGGAGAATATTATTTGAAAGAACAACATTTCAAATGTTATTAATGGCATATAAATATGGTACATCAGATATATGCTGAGAATTTGAAGAAATTCAAAGTTTGGTAAACAATTGAAAGTGTAATTTTCAATGCTGCTTAAATTATAAAAATAACTATGCAAATATACTTGAGTATCTTCCACGGGTTTACTTTATTCAACATTGCATCAATATTACCATTAATTGTCATTAAAAGAGACAAGTGAAGTTAAGAAATATTTATAATATCTTGAATGACATAATTAAATCTCTGTACGGATGCTTTCATCTCTTGATATTTCAAAACTTTAATTTCTTAAACTTTTGATTACGGATTTTGATAAGGATTTTATGGTTGTCTCTTTATTTGGAAGCTTTATTTTAATGCTTCCGTCTCACATTAATTATCTTATAAAGTGTTTACTATTTGTTATCGACTGAATACGGTTTAAAAGCCTTCTATTCAACTTTGACCCACAAGCAGTTTGATTTAAAGGTATGATACCGTCTGTAATTTCAGTATTATACTTCGATTTAGCGTTATAATATACAGCTCTAATGATGAATCTATAGTTTCAGTTTTACAGTTGGCGATTTACCTATGAATGTATTCAAGACCTTTTTGTATACATGATTCCAATAAGGCACGTGACGCGTCTTTGATAAGAATGTCTGCACCTGACTTTTAAACAAGATGCCTCGATAGCTGCCACACGTCAAGTTTACTTTGTTCTTCATGCACTGCTATATATTGCTCTCACCTCATGAAAACTTTTAAATGTTCTTTGAGGACATCAAAAATGTTCTTAACAAGTTTAGTTATTTACTTGTCAAAGGTAAGCGATCACTCGATACGGTGCTGATGTTACAGTGATACAATTTGATCCAATGAATCAAGTTTGTCAATATTTTAGCACAAACACTGTTGCAATTTGTAGCAAAAAACCCCACATAAGACTTGAATACTATTTTCATCTAATTTCACACCTCCACGGGATTTAAAAAAATACTTTTGACGTCAGATCAAATTGTTCATTAAACGGATATATTCACTGAATTCGAAATTACATTGTAGCAAAATCCACTGAAATAGATTCCATAATACACACATGTTTTGTAGTGTTTCCATATGGTTATGACCGAGACCAATCCATGCTTACAACATAGGTTGGAACATTGAAGTCATCGCAGCATTAAAATGATAAATTGGACACTGAAAACATGTCACAACGTAATTTAATAATCTTACACCGGCTTATCCAGCCTCACCACCATTTCAAAATAAATGCAGGTACGGTAGAATATGTGAAAATAAATGACAATAGTGTGATTTCTTACTTTCAGGAAGTGATTGAATTATACACACATGATGCAAGTTTCTCTAAAAAAGGCTGGAGAGTTTTTTTTGTTGGTAAATATTCGCCTTTTTCATGGCTTGGAATTAGAAGAGATTAGACCCAATATTTTTAGCGCCCATTGCAATTGTTCTTCCATCTTAATTCAAGGATGTTCCATTTTCATGGTGCAGGCCTTAGGAGAGATTAGACAATAGTTTTATCGACCATTCCCACAGTTATATCCATCTTTACTGAGGGACCTTCCGTGCCAAACATGAGATTGTATTGTTTGTGGGGGCGCTTTAATGACGGGTACATTAAAATGGGTTATTTTTGTTTTACATCTTACCTTTCTCATTTTACATTTACAAAATAGCAATTTCTAATTATCTGCTTTACTTTAAAGAAGGAGTTAATGTGCATGACTTTAACGAACAATGGACATAATAAAAGCTGAATGCAATTCAATTTTATGTTTAGAGGTTTGCTAAAGATAATAGTGTTCATTTCCAAGTCCATGATACACATAATTTCATTGCAGTTTCAATTAAGGATTTAACTGGAATTCATAGAAGTTTATTTGCTATTTATTATTGTTAATTTAGATCATAATGTCTTGTATGAGATCGCTTTAATGTATCGCTGTTAAGTATTTTAAATGATGACTCAAAATGGCATTATAAAGAAGTCGTACAGTTGTGAGGTGTACAAATCATCTAATGCTCCACGCCTGAGGTCGTGTATATTTTTAGAAGTGTGTGCTCTAATAAACAATGGAATTGTAAAAGAATGTGTAGGCGTCATTCTCTCACTTGAAAACAAAACGAGTGAAGAATTTTGCAATCCTCTGCAAGAACTTAGTTATTCAGACAAAATCAATGGGACACATAATGGGGTCTGAGTTTTGCAGATTTCACAATAGTTATTGCAAGGAAACGCTTACCAGGCAGAAGGCAGGGTTAGTCGTTTGGAACGATGAGTTTGACAGGGATATATACAGGATGTATTCTCTTCAGAGTGGCACGAACTATCAGATTGAACATTTTTGTGTCTGTTTCTGTCTTCTTCGGTCAATTAATAAAATCTGGATTTATCGTGATTCCACTTATTGCAGCCTTTCGATCAATATTCTGCTGACAGGTATTCAAGCACAGCTGAATAAGTTCTATTTTTCTGTCGATTCTCTGCAAATACACCCCTCCCCCCAAAAATGACGGGTTTATTTCCTGTTCTTCCCAATAGCCAGTTTCTCCTTTCTTACTAAAGGGACTATGATACCCACATTTGAATTTTACACCATTCACTGTCTGAGAGCTGTGTTTTGCACTCAGTTATTAAAGATGGAATATAGAGGGCTTCAAGATGTTCTTGTTAGTTGTTTCCTAGTATAAATTATCAAACGATACTTATTGTAGACATATGTTCAATTCTGATTTGCTTAATCTGTTTTGAAAGTTTAAACCGTTTAATAATTCAGCCGAACTAGATATTCATATAAAATATAAACTAAGTAATTTAGTACTAGGTTTTATATATTGGAAAATAATACATTAAAAGCATAACCGATAAATTAGATTAGAGATGGACAGCAATATAAACTAGAAGAAATTCATTTGACCATTATACCAATTGCTTAAGCTTGTTGCACGAATGCTCTTCGTACAAAGCTTAGTCCATCTGATACTAATTTTGAAAATACTTTCATACACTTTTAACTTTCCATTGTAGTATTGATATCAGAGGATGTATACTAATTAACACAGTCTCTAGCAATGCTACTTACAATACGCATTAGTCATTGTCATGAATATCTATATTATGTGTTTGAAGTTTTATATTTATAGATTGTAAGAGCCATTTAGTAAAAAAATATTAAATAGATAATTCTGTTTATCATTGTGAGTTTGTACTTTAAGACAAGGTCATTTTGTTTGGTAAATATATTTTTGTGGCCTTTTGACCTTGGATAGTGTAGAAAGCGATCTTGTTGACGAACTTGATTGGATATGGGTTTAGATCATGGTGTTCCCCCTAGGAAAATCAGATGACCTCATTTCTGATTGGTTAGCTGCTAAAGGACCTGACCTTGTTGAATAATAGAAAGATCTAGAAATGATTATTGAACCTCGCAAAAGGGATGTTTATCTGAGAATTAGAATTAGCTATTCATATCTTAAACATCAGTTTTGGTAGAGAAATTTAGTTTTGTTCACTTGCGAGGATTCACTAACGGATTTATTTAAATTATTCATCGAAATTACAAGTTGCTCATACACTTTAGAATTAAGTGACTGCTTTGGATTTACTGTGAATTCATTTAAAGATGTTTTGGATTATATCATTATGATATATCAAGATTCTTAGCATCTCAAACTATTTTGACGATTGGCACATCATCACAATAGATTGAACTTTCATTCCGAACGCCGCTGAAACTAATTTGGAAAGGTCGATACTTTTGGAATTGTGATAGAACTTTTAGGACTATTTAGGATTTTATTCACTCTACTGTAAGTTATTTTTAATTTTTCACTTTGTATTCTAGTGAAAAAATCATTTCTTGAAGTTTACAAAATGTATTGGATATTTCTCTTTTCAGTTACTTAATTTAAGACCATAGAGTCGTAACATCATATAGCCGTAGAGTAGAACTATCTACTAGTTACACTTGAAATGTACCAAGGACAATATGATGGCTTATGTACTTCCTCCTTTATATAACAAATAAGAAATAAAGCGACTGGTTGACTGAGTATATTTATTTGTGGAGGTAAGTGAAACTGACTGGATAAAATTTTTGGATCGGAAGCGTTGTCATTGACTTGTTTTAGACAGAGTTAATACTGAGCAGTTGGAAGTTACTTTGACATGGCGCTATTTGTTTTGCTTAAATTTTAGAAATATATAGCAGTATATCAAATATAAATTCTCAATAAAATGTATATATATATATATATATATATATATATATATATATATATATATATATATATATATATATATATATAATACAATGAGCAAATGATATTGCAGAATAAAAAAACACAAGTTAAATGGAATCCTTACAATTTTGTCAGCCTGGAATTCTTGTTTATTAATATAATATATGTCTTCAAGTTAAAATGGTAAATATATTCTTGTAAAAAAGTTACAATAATGTTCCGACCACGTGTTTGGAATGATTGTCAAAATCAGACATCTATCACAGAAGCAGTGATCAAATCTCATTTGATACAAAACATGTACCTTGAATTTATAATATCCAATACATTAGAAATCCAAAATTTACAGGCTAGGTTGTAAGCATTGGAACTTAAAATATGGCTTTATAACTGTAACCTGAACAGTTAGCTGGGCGTCAGGAGGCCATTTGAAATGAGTGAAAATCACAGTTGCTGATAACAAGGCTGTTTACAGACAAATCAATACTGACAGACAAGCAGCAGTATCAGATATACTGGGAGCTAAGGCCGTTAAAGATTAAAGTATTTATTTTCATCACTCGATATTTTTACGTAAGTTGCCTTTCGTTTTTTTTCCCCACCTGTTTTCCGAAGAAAGAGTGTTTCATTGACTTAAAAGAGCACTATTTTTCACACTTATTGATTGCTTTATCTCTTGAAGATGTTTTAAGTTCAGTACATGATTTTAACCAGTTTTTTTTCTAACTGAAGGTTTCTATCTGGTAGAGATAAATCACCCTCACTGGAGATTAGTTTTTCTGATGCCAAAACATTTACTAAAATTACTCCAGGCTTAGAATCCTAACGTTCTTTCTGTAAATGATTTATTTGCCTAGTTCATCATAGTCGGAAACGTCGTATATACCTGGGTAGGACCTATGGCTAAAACAGTCTTAGCCTTCTTTCAGTATGTATTCTATTTCTACAGATATGACATATATTGCTGGAATTGTATTGCTTTCTAGATTTATTAGTGTATATGTCAGCCTGTCTTGACCTTAGTTTCTAGTAAACAGTTTCTGCAACTGATTGAAAATACTCGTAATCATTATGTATACAGTGCGCTCATCTGTAAACTATGGGCACATTATCATTAATAAAGCTGATTTAAGGTAAAGTCAAACTCGAGATGGTGTTTGGTTTGCTGCTTTTGTTTTTGTTGACGTAATTAGGTCCTTATTGATAGTCCGGACGGCCTCATTTACAACAGTTATTGGCTAAATATTATTTTTTAACTCGCAGTATTGGACAAGAGTAATGTTTAGTTGAGTATAGTAGTTTTAAATGTAAATACATAACTTCACACGGCATTATGTATACTGCGTTAGCGGTTTGGTTGCAAAATCTGTAGTGTTCTTGCAAGTTTAATTATTGTAATGGAGCAAATTTTTCTGTCGATCTCTGTAGAACACATTTAGTTGGACACGTGTACGATTAATTAGATTTATGGAGATCTGCGCGGGTTTAAATTGCCTTAATGCACGGATTGGTACAGTCTCTGTCATGAGTTTAGCGATTTTTGATTAAGGCTACGTTTGTTTAAACTGGACTGGAAAGGGGTCAATTTCTGATCGGTATGGAAAACTGTCATTTCTGAAAGTTACCAGGAATCAGTTGGATAATCAAGGTTTGTCAGACGAATTGCAATGTTTCAGCATAGTTCGGGCGGGAAATGTATTTCATCCAGATTGGTCACGCTGTGAAGAGGGCGTGGTTTCACACGAAAACTCTCAGTTTAAATGTGCAAATAGCAAATTTGAAAATCAGTCTACGGTTTTTCTCTGAAGAGAAACGAATGTAAGAAGAAAATAGACTCCGAGTGGTTTAAGAAGTAAATTCACTCGTTAAATCATCCAGTAGAAGTAATTGTCTGAAAAAAATTGACAGACACGTTCTGGAAGTGAGAGCTTGGGAAAACAAGGCGAGATAGCTTTACGTATTACAAACCCAAAGTGGACACAAAGTTGGAAAGGGCGAAAGAGGCGAGACACCCTGAGAATTTGGAAAAGAAAGGAAAAGTGGAGAAGACTCAGACTTACCGGCACAAAGAAGTCAAAAGTGGAGAAGACCCAGACTTACCGGCACAAGTAAGTCAAAAAGGGATAGTCGCTGTCGAATTTGGACTGAATCAAGACCATCAGGTTATGAAACTGTACAAGGCAATGTTTTCGATATATTTCACTTGATGATTTAAATTCTATCGCTTAACAGATCGGCTATTGGTATCATCACTTTTTTGCATTTGAAATTCGTTGAATAAGTTCATTCAAAAAGAAAGAAGTGTATCTTTCAATCGTAATGCATTATTACTTTGTTTATAAACTTAATTGTTAGGAATTTTGATTAAATTTTGTCTTTATTTGTAACGGGGGCTCGTGTTATTCTGTTCTATATACCTGCTCAGCTCTTTATCTATTCCACCTGTAAATTTCACAATTTCTATTGATATTTACTCGTTCCGGGCAAATTACACCGTCGGCGATCACCTCTAGATAACGATAACCAAAACCCATGACACCCACCCCAACAAAGCTGGGAGAGGAGTTATGACAATTATGAATAACAAATATGCAGGAACATCTTATAGAAATACTTTTTATCCTTTCTTTTGTTTATTTGGTATGAAAACAACTGATAAATATTTTATTTCAAAATAATAAACGAGAAAACTATCAACATTGTCTTTTTAAATATTATTAAATGATGTGCATCCAGGTTTCATTCTCTGTGCGTTATGTTAGCTGGCCGTGTACGTGTACGTGTGTACACTATTCCATACACATTAACAGAAATATTAAATTCATTTTCAAATGTTTCATAATGTTTATAATGATCAAAGTTATCTTTTAATGGGATATATAGTTGGGATCAATTTAGATTCTATTTCTTGGTATGTGAGAAAGCCTGCCAGTAGCTTCTCGTGGGTCGGTGGTTCTTCCCGGGGTTTTTCAGGGTTCTTCCTCCACCAATTATACTGGTCACCATGTATAGCCTATCTTGTGCTGAAAAATGGCGTTAAACTCTACAACAACAACAACAACAACAACAAGATTCTATTTCTTAAATAAATTATTTATTGTTTGTAATTTGTACATTAAGGTAGGCTTTTTAATTTTTTATGCAGTCTGTTATATCTGTGTATGATTTTACTCATTTTGGTTTTCAATATGTAGAGTTGAATAATTTATCATATTATTTATCACACAAACTAATGTGTATATAAACATGTTGTAGATCCTAAGCAACCTGCGACATCAAGTATCATGTTATACATATTGGGAGAAATGTGTTCTGTGTCATAAAGGTAACAACCGAGGTACTGAAGCGTCTAGATGATCTAAGACCTGGTACAGTTGGGCTAGGTCACTAAACCCTAGCTTGCCACCTAATTGGTTTGAACAAAACTGGTTGCCTGCCAAAAACAATACAGCTGTCACGACTGAATGATGGCGATGACAATGATATAACGATTCAGCGTCACAATGCCACATTTCACGACTGGTGCAGACTGTATTTAAACAGAACCAAATTTCAAGCGGCAGTGAAGACGAAACTGCCTGATGAAGATAATGCACATATGCCCGAGAAGTACACTTATAAAAACATGAAACAAGCACACCCCTCTACTACAATATGTTTTTTTTTTGTTTGTTTGTTTGTTTTTGACGGACTTGAAGTATTAACATTTCAGCTGGGTGTCAGAAAGTGGGTTCTCAATCTAAAGGATAAAACTGCATGCTAAACTCAGTACTGATGACTTGATTGCGCAAAAGGGCAAGTACTATGTGAATTGCTTTGTCTTCTGAACAATAAAGTACGAGACACGAAATCATCTGAATAATTCGATCTCGAAGACACTAACTACATTTGCTGGACAGGTGTCCTTTATCGTGCAAGCCCGTGTTGAGAAAATTGGGTCACACTTGTTCAGATTGACACATCTGGCAAATCTAAACATCACCTGACTGAAACGGCTAAGGACCGATGAGACTGCGCGTTTTCACACAGCCAATCTAAGCATCGAATCCTGGTTTACCTGTAAAAAATGGAAGCTCACAAAGAAGGACGCGACGTGGTACTTGCTACCAATCAGGACACTGACTCTGATCTACAAAAAACCTGTGAGTATGATGCTGATAATTACGTTGTTCTTTTGTCTGAGCTTCAAACATAGTACGCAGAAACATGTTCAAACAAGATTCAGTTGCTCATTTGTCTCCAAGTGCCTGGAGGAGTCTGTGTCTAATTTGTTTTCGGCGCTACTGGCTATGATCCTGAATGGTCCAGACATCAAAACACAAACCGCTTATTCATTATACTCTGACTCTTTCGCAGCTGTAGATCTCGGAGGACAGCTACTTTGACGGGGACTATTAGGTACAGCCGAGAACGATAAACACCACCTCCTTTGTAGATAGGTTTCATGGTTCAAACGAAGACATGCAAGCCTGATCTAGTGAACACTCTTTACCACCTTGTACTGTTTCCACCACTAACCTTGGTAACAACATCTGTCGACACTATACGATCGATAAAACTGTCCTAAACTCAGAGAAAACACAGTGCAATTGACAAAATGGAGCATAATACCAGTTCAATAAGTGCGCATGACTTCTTACAACATCCGAGTAATTAGGTCAGTGGAAAGGAGTAGACTAATAAGCACCACTCATGGCCACACCCAAGATACTGTCAAGAAGACTGTGGCTCACCTATCAGTGTTAACCATCATTGTGTCACCTGTTGCTCTGTGTAGAAAGGAGAAAAACACATGTGCCAAAGGTAGAAGGCCCGAAGAAAGCGGACTGTTAGATTTAATTACTGTTATTCTTCTAATAAGTCAATTATTATTTTATCCAACTGAGTAAGTAGTCATTGTCATTTGGAGGTGGGGTGTATTTTGATATTTAATTTATCATTTCATCCAAATTGGGAAACAGCTATATGCCTACAAGACTAAATTGGAATCCCCTCCCCAAAACATTTACTTTCCAATGAACTTGATGGTATACAAATTTATTAAAATATTTACTCCTATCCATATTACCTTGCTTTTAACATGATTTACTCGGAGCATTCCTATTAAAGTAAACAGTTCTAATAGATTCAGAGCGGAAAAAATGTCCGAGAACTGTCAAGGATCAGGATGGTATCCTTTATATAAATAGTGGCTTTATGTTCGTTATTACAGACAACAGTATCTTTAATGTAGCTATTATCATTCTTCAAAATTGACAGTATCTCCACCCAAAGCAAAACCAGGTTTGATGAGAAATGGTGTCTATGTCTACAGCCCCGTTCTACTTCAAAGAAATCTGTTATAAAAATATTCTTCATAACTGATGAAGGTATATTTGTTATGAATATCTTTATCCATTTTTGCATAAAATTCCCCAAATTAAAATACGTTAGAAATTTTTGTAAAGAAGATGATACTGTACCGAATACGTTTTCAACAATAATAAGAATTAATTGATCAAGAATATTGTATTTGTCAAAATAATGTATAAAATATTATATTAATTGAATGCTATAATCAATATATCTGCCTTTGATGAATCCATTTTGCGATACTGATATTAATGTGTCCAACACCTTTTCCTCTCTAGTCTATACATCTTGAAGCTAATTATAAAAGGTAATAGGGCGCCAGTTTTTTCATAAACTGTTTGGGTTTATCTCCTTTCGGTAAGCAAAGTATAATAACTGTTCTTTCTCTGATTCAAACCGATTGTTCATCAAACGTTTTATCATTTGATCTCAAGATTAATATTTCAAATCCTTTCCTAAACGTTTTAATAGTTTCACTGTGAATTCAGCATGTCTTGGAGATTTGTCATTTGTCATAGTTTTGAGTGCATTAAGCAGCTCGTCTATTTGTATTTCTCCTTCCAAAGAATCGGATTGTTTTTTGGGCAGGTTTGGACATTATACTCTCTTAATTAAATATACATCAAACATGTCTAGTGGTTCTGAATAAAGGTTACTGTATAAAATACTAATTTCATGAAAAAGTTGTTTTTCATCAAATGAAAGTTCATTCTGATGTTTCTATACAACTAATCGTTTATTTATAAAGTTTATATTTTCTAAAGCACAAATATATTCGGATGTTTTTTTGTTTTTTTTGTCTTCATTCAATCCACTGCTCTCCACATCTAATAGCATTCCCTTGTAGCTTATTGATTCTTAAATTTTGGAGCTTATATCTTTCTTTGATTAATTTCTCTACCATTGGTATACAATGTCTGCTTGTTGATTTTATTAACTAGATAGTTGCCCATTTTATCCCTTTTTGTCTTATGTCTAACCAAAAAATAGTTGTGCCCCTTATTTCCAGTAGTAACACATCTAGAAATAGACTATGATCTGTAATAAACTGGATATCTGCCACACTTACAGCATTTAATTCATCAAGATTATTAAAAGGTAATACGCATTGCCTTTTTACTCTGTTATTTTTATCTTTCACTTTTGCGGCTTAATCTGGATCTTTTACGATACTTTGATTACATTGTCAGAATCATTTACCGTATGTAAAGTTATTGCATTGTAGTTCAAGAGTATTAATCGAATGAACCGACCTTTAACCTGATGTAGTTCAAGAATATTAATAGAGTGATCCGACCTTTAACCTGATCTAGTTCAAGATTATTAATAGAGTGATCCTACCTGTACCTGGTGTAATTTTTGTCATTACGAAATATATTAGATATTCAGAAATAATTTTTAAAAAATCTAATCCAGTTTACTTTATTCTATTTTACCTGCGCAAAGTGAATCTTCTTAAATATGGGTTAAGGACCTGATAATGTCAACCATACTATGATAATAAATGTTTTTTATGCTTCAAACTTTCGTAAACATTGGCGTTATTACCAGTTACATACCATTTCAAAAACAAAGTCATATACAATCCTAAATTGAAGAGTTTCATAAAATACTAATTGGGTTGATAAACGTTTCAACTGATTCTTCCAATGTTTCAAATAAAATTAGGAACATCTGAATTAGGGCATATAAGTTATTAAGTGTTTTTCTATTGTTGTCTATATTCAAGTAAATTCGCAATACATCGCCACCCATCTATGTCCTTTCGCTATGTAATTTAAGTCCAAAATTGCCATTAAATATTATGCTTACCCCTTTTAAATTTGATTCATGAGAGTTAAAACTATATCTAAAATTCCACTTTTTCTCAATATATTTCTCCTGCTTTGATGTAAAGTGAGTATCTTATAAGCAGACATTAATATATGTTCTATCTTTAAAGAATTCAAGGCGTCCATTCTCATAGTAAACATCCACAATCCCCGACAATTTGCAAATGCTTTTTACATAATATAATATTATTTATCGGTTGAGAAAATGATACAAGGCTTCAGTTCAAAGTCATAATGGTCTCTCCCCTCCCTGCCCCCACGCACACACAAATAGATGTATCATGTTAAGGTATGAATCATGTTGTAATTTCGACATTATTGTTCAGTCTGTACTTCAAGTTAGAAACACGGAATACTCTGCAATGGTGATTGTATAGCTTCTGTTTTTACAATCAACTTTATCCCTGTCGGTTGGTACAAGGTTTCTATTATTTATTGTTATGTCCATAATTAAGCATGTCTAGTATTTGGACTGAGAATTTATGAATTTGATATCTGAACGATGCTCCGTATGTCACGTTTACTTTGCTATCCATGTGTTTACAAATACAGAGTGATAAATTATGTTATGTTTACTATGCTCCCCACGTGTTTACAACTGCAGGCTGACAAAATACAGCCACTTCTGGATATATTTGGAAACGTTAAAGTTGTCTGTTTTAAACTAGCACCAAAAAAACGGGAACGTAATGTTCAACAACGGTGACGAAATTAACATTCCTTTTCATAGTCTTTACTCTTTATTTGGAGGGTTAAAATATTGCTTGATAATTGCAATCAAGGTTAAGCCGCTATGCATCAATACCAAAATCCAGAAGCAAGGATGTTGCTATCCATAAATGTAACACTGAAATTTTTATAGAACATTGCCATATAAAAGAGAGTGAGAGATATTAACAACAGTACAATCTGAAAACGTCAATAATAAACAGAACCGCAAGCAGTTAAAAAGGGACTTGAACGCTGTAGAAGAAAAAACACATGCAAGAAAGAGAAGAATTCGCCTACAATAGACCAACGATAGCGGACAACTACTAAAAGATACTGATGAATTCAGCCAGAAATTATGACTTTAAAGCATATTTACTACAAAACAAAAAGTGCAAACAGATCGAATACTTTCTGATAAAGCTACACTTTTGTTCCGAGGAAAAGATTTATTGAAATGAGTCAAAATCTCCAGCGCTAACAAAGAGTCTTTTATTTTGCCAGGAACACGTTTCATTGCCCAACATCCATGTAAATGAATAAAGTAATGTAAATTAAATAAGACAGAATACTGGTATACATATATCAAGACACAGAAAAGTCATTATCAGTAAACAAGACGACCAAGGCTGTCGAAGTAATGAACAACAGATTGGCTATATAAGCGAGTCAAACGTTAAACGGAGAGACGAAGAAATTATTGAAACTAGTACTTAAACAAAATAACTTCAAAGTCAATGGAAAATACCACCTGCATATTAACAGTACTGCAATGAGAACAAAGGTGGCTCACTCATCAGCAAACATTTTTATCGGCAAACTGGAAGTCAGTCTCGTAGCCGCCAGTGGCTTCCTGTTACTGAATACATTGAAATGAAGCTAGGCAATGGAAAAGAAAATCTGGACGTCGATTATGTTAATAAGTAAATGAATTCCACTAATCTGCCAGGTTCTCAGCAGAATTTATAAACATGAACCTTGAATTTTTTGACTTCAACAGCAGAATAAATAGAATACTACATACTGATGTATAATTACTCTAAACCAAACAGATTAATATCAATACTGGCTCCCATCCTGCTGCTACCCAAAACATTGCATTTAAAACATCGATCTAATGAATCGTCTCCAGGCTAACTTGAATACAGACAAATTCAGGATGATACCATAGAAAGGCGAAAATGGAAAATTGGGACGACCTTCTACAGCATAAAACAAGAAAAATATTGAAAACACTATTCAAACTGACTTTCATCCAGATTGCCTTCAGCTTTTAAAAGCATTGACCAACACTTGTTTACCATTGAGTCACCCAAACAACAAACATTATTTTATCCAAAGAACCAAGTCATAGTATAACCGCAGACCACAAATTCTGAGAGACATCGTTATCATAGAGAAACTACTCTCACCCATTAATCAAAACGTGAGTGTTCGTATAGTGATTACATATACGAGATATGCAAAAGCATGATAACAACTAGCGCTTTCTCCAGTTTTGTAACGGGCGAGAAACTCATAGCAGCATTATTTGATGAGAAACACGACTTTTTATGTTTATTTGTTTCAATCTTGTACTAGGCGGAGACCGAAAAACTAAACAGGATAATGTATCTGTCTCGAACCGACTGGTGTACAACAAGCATTTCAAGAAGCCTCACTGCAAAACACTTTTCGTCTCTGGCCACCATTTTCGTGTCGTTGTCCTGAATAAATTAGCCCACAATCAAAACTGAAACCTCAAAATCAGAAGAACAAACGAAACGTATTGAAATCGCGGCCTCAGAGGTCTCACGGATTTTGCAGAATTCTTGTCTTTAACATTTGTAGAACTTTACTTTTAGTTGGCACAACTAGCTTTTATTTTTGCTGACTTACCACTAAATGCTAATAATACATATTTTCTCATTCCTTATTATGGAATCAAGTTAACTTAACTGTTAGGATTATAAATTGTATAATAGATGTTATCCTGAAAGAAGTTTTAAGTAGCTAAATATCTGTATCACTGCGATAACCTAATACGTTTCATTTGTTTTGGGTAGTTAAATGAACCAGCTGAGGGAACGTTAAACGGAAATATTCTTTTTGCCTAATTGCAATGTATAATTTAATGTTTGCTCCTTCCGTACACATTGCATATAGATATCAAAATCGTTTGGCTAGTGTCTCTGATGTACTGCACCGTGTTTTACCATGATGGTTTCTGTTATAATGTTCAGTTGAGAAAATCTCAAAGATTCAGTGGATGTGTGTGTGTGTGTGTGTGTGTGTGTGTGTGTGTGATTTAGATTTTTAACGTAGCTTTAACAATTTTTCAGTCATATCGCTACGATGTCTGCACTGTGACAGTTTATAGTGATGTTTAGCACTGGGGCATCATGCAGCAGACATGTAGCATGATGTCCCACCCAGTCACATTATCCTGACACCAGGCCAACCAGTCCTAACACTAATCTCTTAATGCTGAGTGCCAAGCGAGGCAGCTGTTAGTACCATTTTTGAAAGTCTTTGTTATGACTCGGCCGAGGTTCTAACCCGCGACCTCCCGCATCCGAAGCGGACGCTCTACCACTAGGCCACCGGAGCGGTCAGAGTGGATTTGGAAAGATGTTATATATATATATATATATATATATATATATACAAAGAGACAGACAGACAGACAGAGACAGAGACAGAGACAGACAGATATCCATCAGTCTGATCAAAATCAGATCTCCACTGTCTTACCTGTAGGTCTGACAGCAGCCGCTTAGGGGTCATGGTCTGATGACCTGTATCATTACCATAATCGCGAAATTTATCAGCCAGTCGGATGAAGTCTTATATCTTCACGTTTTGGAGACTGAGCGGTACAGCTGAAAAGCATGTGTGACGAAAGATTTGATTCACTTTCATATTTCTGAAAGCTGATTTTTCCATTGGCTAATTTAAAAGGTCACCAGAACATGACCCCTAGCAGTTGCTGTCAGATCGTCACATAGGATAGTAGAGCTCTAATTTTAATCAGATTGATATATCGATGTGCGTGTGTGGTATGTATTCCATCACGTATGCACTACAACTGTTCTTTTGAATACTGTCCCGTTTGAAGTTATTATCTTTGTAAATTATTGTCTCGTAAGTCTTGAACATCATATGGATAAAGATACATACATGATCACGTGCGCTGAATTAATTTTCTTCGTTGTAGCATTCTATACAGTTTCAAATTAATTAAAATATATTCAAATACGTAATAGACTCATTTCCAGGTGATGAACATTTTAGTGTGACAGAAAATGTCCGTGACAAATTTGTTCAACAAGCGTTTGACCAATTTCTGTGACACGCTTCACCGTCCTTTGTCATGGTGGTTTCAGCTGTAATGTTTGCTTGGCAAAATCAGTCTTTCATAGGCCCGGTGCGTTTTGAAAAGACTATGATTTGCGGTGATGAAAATTTCAATCAGATAGAAAATGTCCATGGCAAGTTTGTTCAGGAATACTGCAGCTCTCTTGTTCAATAGGTCTCGCTTTGATTTACGGCTGGAAAATAACTTTGGTGATAAGATAAAATTAAAGCCCTTTAACAATATTCGGAAAGCAATTTAGTTGGTAAATAACATTCTATGCATACGTCATTTGTAATCTACCAATTGTTAGTAAAAGCTTTAACACGTGAGTAGAAACTATCGTAACACTATGTAACTTCAAATGGTATAAAAAGCTCCTACATCCAGACACTATCTTACTGAGCGTTATCCGTTTTATGAAGCTGGTTCAGTATACCATTTTTATCGTTCATTATTAGGATGAAACATTTCTTGATCTTCAGCCTTTTATGCACTGTAAGTTGTTCCAAATATGGAGAGACCAGCAGTTCTTTGTTGGATGGCGCGAGTGATGGTGATATCAACGCTGTCAGGCTTCGTCTAGCGGAAGAGAGAGAACGACGTTTACTATTGGAGAATGACGTTCAACTACTGACTCTAAGATATGCACAGCTACAGAGAATGATGAATCAAGGTTAGTCTCCAATAACTGCATACATCAATTAGTCTGTCATTCCTTTAAACGCCACTAAAACTATTCATTGTTCCTTATTTGGTTTCCATTAATTCTTCAAACCTTTATACCAGTTTGATCCGACATGAAGTTGTGACCGCCCTATTTAAGCATTTGTTGTAGAGAGAATCTATACAGAGATCCATCTTCTTCACTTAGTGATTATCACTAAGTCGGAAGAGTATGCAGTTCCTGGCTACGCTGTTCATACGGACAGATGTATGTTCCTTAATGGGAGAGGGGATTATATCTAGAGAGATGTATTATTGAAAAGGGCGATTTTCATTAAATCGCTTGTTTCTTTCGCCGTTGTAACCCTATTGCATAAGTAATGGCAATTGTTTTTGCAACATACAGTTTGTTGCAGAAGGAGACCTTTTGCAATGAAATGGGAAACATGATTAAGCATATCGTTCTTCGACTGCACGTACGGAAACACTTACACAACCAACTTCTTATGGCAAATTCAATGGTTATTTTCATTCTTTCTAAGCAAACTCCATCTTTAATCATTTCGTTATGTGTTATCCATGAGACATATGTAAAAGTATTCCTGGACACTGCCAAATAGTTTACGCGTGGGATGTGTTGTAAACTATCTAACATGTTTATGATTGAATTTAATGTGATATAACTTTAGATAATGTGAAGAAGTGCTATGGAGTTTAGAACACCAATCCACGGCCAGGGGATACAGAGGTCAAGGTGAAAATGTCGGGAAGGAAGATACATGTAGAATCAACAAAGGAGTTTAGCTGCAGATTTCTAACATGTACGTTGTATGTAAATCATTTCATATTCGATAATTCTTGTAATTAAATTGTCCCATAAATAATGTTGCCACTTTCCATTAAAGTGCCCCATGTTGAGAATCATTATATTCTATTTTAGCTTCTCTCGATGATATATTTCTTTCTTGTATAAGGATAGCACAATATCTCTTTCCTTACAATTGGAGTGTCCAGATCTATGTACGTAGTATGAGACGGAAATGCCATAAAGTTTTTTTTTTCTTCATATTTTCAGCTATGCCTCCAGTTGGATTTGTTGCAAAGCTTACTGAACACACGACAATCCAAAATGGCGAAGTTCTGAAGCTAGACAAAGTAGACATGAATGAGGGAAATGGTTACAATCCAGCCCTCGGTGTATTCCGTGCTCCTGTAAGGGGCATGTACATGCTTTCTATTACCGCGATGAATCGGGAAGGTGAACTAGTGCATCTCGTTTTAATGAATGGCGACAAAGAACTGACACGTCTTTATTCGGGGGACATTGCTAGTGGTAGAATGGTTGGAGCGGTGTCAGTTCCGGCAATTCTGTCTGAAAATGACAATATCTTCGTCAAAGCTCTTCTTATGCGTGCAGGATTTTACGGACACTACTTTACGTCCTTTTCTGGGGTACTTATTCAAAGAATGGCTTAATAAATCCAGGTATATAATTCACCTGAAATGTAGACGTTTGTAAGAGTTAACATGTGCCGTTTGACAAACTTTTGTTTCCAATAAGATAGCTCACATTTTGCTTTTAATTTCATCCAAAATATTCTATTAGAACTATTTATTGTTTATAAATTTTAAAACAAACTCCATTTTGTAGTGAAATTAGAATTTGTAGCACATTAATTAAGTTTGAAACAAATGCACACACTGAATATGATATTTGTGCTAACTGAATATGTTTTACTTCAAATGAAGCATGGGGTTGATCTTTTCGTTATAAATTTTCCTCACAATGTCCCATTTAGTTTGTATTCATTATTTGCACCAGACAAGTTTCTCCCTTAACATCTTAACAGTGCTATAATTCTTAACTCGTAGCCAAACCAAACCGATAGGAAACTTTTATTCTATTCTTTCTCGATCTTTCTGAAAGCGGAAATGAAGCCATAACTAAACACCGAAATGAGAGCCAACTTTTCGAATGATCAAGAGACCATCTCATTAAAAATTCCGAATATACAGGAATACTGAAGATTATTTATGTAACAGCAGTAATGCTTCCTTTGATAGATATCCCTAATCTACCAAGTAATCATGAGCTCTTGAACAACGCGTCATTGAGGAAACTGTAAATACGAGCAAAGCCTGTATTTTTGTGATATCAATAATTATGCTCCAAAAAAGGCAACATAAACCAGGATTCGATTTTTAGATTGGTTGTGTGAAAACGCACAGTCACATCGGTCCTTAGCCGTTTCAGTCAGGTGATGTATAGATTTGCCAGATGTGTCAATCTGAACAAGTGTGACCCAATTTTCTCAACACGGGCTTGCACGATAAAGGACACAAGTCCAGCAAATGTAGTTAGTGTCTTCGAGATCAGATTATTCAGATGATTTCGTGTCTCGTACTTTATTGTTCAGAAGACAAAGCAATTCACATAGTACTTGGCCTTTAGCGAAATCAGTAGTAGAGTTAAGCACGTTTCTATAGCAATTCAAAATCTGTTCGTTTGCATATTTAGAATTATGTTGCCTTTTTCGAAGTAAAATTATTGATACGCGATTTGTAGATGGTGTTCTGATGTCTGGACCATTCAGGATCATAGCAACTAGCGCCGAAAGCAAATTAAACACAGACTCCTCCAGGCACTTGGAGACAAATGAGCAACTGAATTTTGTTTGAACATGAGTCAGCGTACTATGTTTGAAGCCCATCTGAGTGATGGTGTCAGTGGAGAGCAATGGACTAATCAGCACCACTCATAGGTACACCCAAGAAACTGTCAAGATGACTGTGGCTAACCTACCAGTGTTAGCCGTCATTGTGCCACCTGTAGGTCTGTGTATAAAGAGGAAAAACACATGTGCCAGAGGTAGAAGGCCCGAATAAAGCGGACTGTTAGACTTAATCACTGTTATTCTTCCAATAAGTAAATTATTCTTTTATCCAATTGAATAAATAGTCATTGTCATTTGGGGGGTGGGGTGTAGTTTTGATAATTAATTTATCATTTCATCCAAATTTGCAAAAAGCTATATGCCTTCGAGACTAAATTGGAATCCCTTCCCCTAAACTGGTATAAAAATTTACTAAAATATTTACTCCTATCCATATTACCTTGCTTTTAACATGATTTACTCGGAGCATTCATATTAAAGCAAACAGTTCTAATAGATTCAGAACGGAAAAAATGTCCGAGAACTGTCAAGGATCAGGATGGTATCATCTACAAAGTTTAGTGGCTTTATGTTCATTATTACAGACAACAGTATCTTTAATGTAGCTATTATCTTTCTTCAAAATTGACAGTATCTCCACCCAAAGCAAAACCAGGTTTGATGTGAAATGGTGTCTGTGTCTACAGACCCGTTTCACTTCAAGAAAATCTGTTAAAAGAATATTCTGTATAACTGACGAAGGTATATTTGTTATGAATATCTTTATCCATTTTTGTATAAAATTCCCCAAATTAAAATACAATAAAAAAATTTGTGAAGAAGATGATACTGTACCAAATACTTTTTTCAACAATAATAAGAATTAATTGATGAGGAATACTGTATCAGGAATACTTTATTTGTCTAAATAATGTATAAAATATTATATTAATTGAATGCTATAATCAATATATCTGCCTTTGATGAATCCATTTTGCGATTCTGATATTAATGTGTCCAACACCTTATCCTCTCTAGTCTATACATCTTGAAGCTAATTATTAAAAGGTAAATTGCTTGGGTTTATCTCCTTTCGGTAAGCAAAGTATAATAACTGTTCTTTCTCTGATTGAAACCTGTTGTTTGTCAAAAGTTTTATTAATTGATCTCAAGATTAATATTTTAAATCCTTTCCTAAACGTTTGAATAGTTTCACTGTGAATTTAGCATGTCTTGGAGATTTGTCATTTGTCATATTTTTGAGTGCATTAAGTAGCTCGTCTATTTGTATTTCTCCTTCCAAAGACACGGATTGTTATTTGGGTAGGTTTGGACATTATATTCTCTTAACTAAATATACATCAAACATGTCTAGTGGTTCTGAATAAAGGTTACTGTATCAAATACTAATTTTATGAAAAATTTGTTTTTCATCAAATGAAATTTCCTTCTGATATTTCCATCCAATTAATCGTTTTATTTATAAAGTTTATATTTTCTAAGGCACATATATATTTGGATGATTTTTGCGTTTTCTTCAATCCACTGCTCTCTACTTTTAATAGCATTCCCTTGTGTCTTATTGATTCTTAACTTTTGGAGCTCAGTTGTTTTTCTTTCATTAATTTCTCTACCATTTGTATACAAATTCTGCTTATCGATTTTATTAACTAGATAGTTTTGTTTGAAAAATTCTAGATAGTTTTCCATTTTCTCCCTATCTGTCTTATGTGTAACAAATGAAACAGTTGTGCCCCTTACTTCCAGTAGTAACACATCTAGAAATAGTCTATGATCTGTAATAAACTGGATATCTGCCACACTTACAGCATTTAATTCATCAAGATTATTAAAAGGTAATACGCATTGCCTTTTTACTCTGTTATTTTTATCTTTCACTTTTGCGGCTTAATCTGGATCTTTTACGATACTTTGATTATATTGTCAGAATCATTTACCGTATGTAAAGTTACTGCATTGTAGTTCAAGAGGAGTAATCGAATGAACCGACCTTTAACCTGATGTAGTTCAAGAGTATTAATCGAATGAACCGACCTTTAACCTGATGTAGTTCAAGATTATTAATCGAATGAACCGACCTTTAACCTGATGTAGTTCAAGAGTATTAATCGAATGAACCGACCTTTAACCTGATGTAGTTCAAGAATATTAATCGAATGAATCGACCTTTAACCTGATGTAGTTCAAGAATATTAATTGAGTGATCCGACCTGTACCTGAAGTAATTTTTGTCATTTACTAAATTTATTATATACTCAGAAATAATTTTAAAATAATCTAATCTAGTTTGCTTTATTCTATTTTACCTGCGCAAAGTGAATCTTCTTAAATGTGGGTTAAGGACCCGATAATGTCAACCATACTATGATAATAAATGTTTTTTATGCTTCAAACTTTCTCAAACATTGGCGTTATTACCAGTTACATACCATTTCAAAAATGAAGTCATATACAATCCTAAATTGAAGTCTTTCATAAAATGCTAATTGGGTTGTTAAAAGTTTCAACTGTTTATTCCAATGTTTCAAATAAAATTAGGAACATCTGAATTAGGGCATCTGTTGTCTATACTCAAGTACATTCGCATCACATTGCCACCCATCTATGTCCTTTCGCTATGTAATTTAAGTCCAAAATTGCCATTAAATATTACGCTTACCCCTTTTAAATTTGATTCACGAGAGTTAAAACTACATCTAAAATTCCACTTTTTCTCAATATATTTCTCCTGCTTTGATGTAAAGTGGGTATCTTATAAGCAGACACTACTAAATACTCTATCTTTAAAGAATTCAAGGCGTCCGTTCTCATAGTAAGGATTCACAATCCCCGACAATTTTGCTGATGCTTTTTACATAATATAATATTATTTATCGATTGAAAAAATGATACAAGGCTTCAGTTCAAAGTCATAATGGTCTCTCCCCTCCCTGCCCCCACGCACACACAAATAGATGTATCATGTTAAGGTATGAATCATATTGTAATTTCGACATTATTGTTCAGTATGTACTTCAGGTTAGAAACACGGAATACTCTGCAATGGTGATTGTATAGCTTCTGTTTTTACAATCAACTTTATCCCTGTCGGTTGGTGTAAGAGTTTTATTATTTATTTTTATGTCCATAATAAATCATGTCTAGTACTTGGACTGAGAATTTATGAATTTGATATCTGAACGATGCTCCGTATGTCACGTTTACTTTGCTATTCATGTGTTTACAAACACAGGGTCATAAATTATGTCATGTTCACTGTGCTCCCCATGTGTTTAAAACTGCAGGCTGACACATTACACCCACTTCTGAATATATTTGAAAAACTTGAAGTTGTCTGTTTTTAACTAGTCCGAACAAACTGGAACGTAATGTTCAGCAACGGTGACCAAATTAACATACCTTTTCATAGTCTTTACTCTTTATTTAGAGGTTAAAATATTGCTTGATAATTGCAATCAAGGTTAAGCTGCCATGCATCAATATTAAAATCAAGAAGCAAGGACTTTGCTATCCATAAATGTAACACTGAAATTTAGATAGAACATTGCCATATAAAACAGAGAGACATTAACAACAGTACAATTTGATAACGTCAATAATAAACAGAACCGCAATCAATTATAAAAGAGACATGAACACAGTAGATGAAAAAACACAAGCAAAAAAGAGAAGATTTCTCCTACAATAGACCAACGATAGCGGACAACTACTAAAAGATACTGATGAATTCAGCCAGAAATTATGACTTTAAAGCATATTTACTACAAAACAAAAAGTGCAAACAGATCGAATACTTTCTGATAAAGCTACACTTTTGTTCCGAGGAAAAGATTTATTGAAATGAGTCAAAATCTCCAGCGCTAACAAAGAGTCGTTTATTTTACCAGGAACACGTTTCATTGCCCAACATCCATGTAAATAACTAAAGTACTGTAACTTAAATAAGACAGAATAGTGGTATACATGTATTACAACACAGAAAAAATTCATTATCAGTAAACCAGACAACCAAGGCTGTCGAAGTATTAAACACAGATTGGCTATATAAGCGAATCAAACGTTAAACGAAGAGATGAAAAGATTCGACAAAGAATTTGACAATGACCAAACCGAAGAACACACAAATGTAGTATACCTTATATCAATAACATTCAATAAAATGTGTGAAAAGGGCCAACACACAGATGAAAACAAAACAGAAAAAAACATGAACGACAAAGGATTTTATGCTCTGAATTCATTTATTTTACCTCAGTCCTAACATACGAAAACCATTAAATACTGGTATACCAATAATTTCTGGAACTGACCACTCTAAGGAGAAAATAAATGTTTAAATATCTCGACTTTCAAAATGACAACCCCCGTCTCAACACACCCCTTTTATCTTCATAACACAGCTGATTTCCTGTTTAAAAGTAAAAGCCCCGAGACTATGCCACATAATTATATGTTGATTTTAATGAATATAACTTCCATGTACGAGAATCCCACAAGATCAGGGAATAACAATATACAAAGAAGCATAGCAAACTATACACAAGAAGAAAGAACGAACTTGCCATCTTGTCAAACTATTGAAACTATGATTTAAACTAAATAACTTCGAAGTCAATGGAAAATACCACATGCATATTAACAGTACTGCAATGAGAACAAAGATGGCTCACTCGTCAGCAAAACATTTTTTTATCGGCAAACTGGAAGTCAGTCTCGTAGCCGCCAGTGGCTTTTTGTTATTCAATAACTGAAATGAAGCCATGCAATGGAAAAGAAACTCTGGACGATTATACTAATAAAGTAAACGAATTCTACCAATCTGTCAGTCAGGTTCTCAGCAGAATTTTTAAAAATGAATCTTGAATTTCTTGGCTTCAACAGCAGAATAAATACAATACTACATAATGATGTATAATTACTCTAAACCAAACAGATTAATATCAATACTGGCTCCCATCCTGCTGCTACCCAAAACATTGCATTTAAAACATCGATCTAATGAATCGTCTCCAGGCTAAATTGAATACAGATAAATGCAGGATGATGCCATAGAAAGCAGACAATGGAAAATTGGGACGATCTTTTACAGCACAAAACAAGGAAAATATTGAAAACACTATTCAAGCTGACTTTCATCCAGATTGTCTTCAGCTTTTAAAAGCATTGACCAACACTTGTTTTTGAGTCACCCGAAATGCTAACATTCTTGTATCCAAAGAACCAAATCATAGTTTAACCGCAGACCACAAATTCTGAGAGACATCGTTATCATAGAGAAACTACTCCCACCCATTAATCAAAACGTGAGTGTTCTTATAGCGATTAAATATACGAGATATGCAAAAGCACGATAACAACTAGAGCTTTCTCCAGTTTTGTAACGGGCGAAAAACTCATAGCAGCACCATTTGATGAGAAAAACGATTTTTATGTTTATTTGTTTCAATCTTGTACTAGGCGGAGACCGAAAAACTAAACAGGATAATGTATCTGTCTTGATCCGACTGGTGTACAACAAACATTTCAAGAAGCCTCACTGCAAAACACTTTTCGTCTCTGGCCACCATTTTCGTGTCGTTGTCCTGAATAAAGTAATCCACAATCAAAACTGAAACCTCGAAATCAGAAGAACAAATGAAACGTATTGAATTCGCCGCCTCAGAGGTCTCACGTATTTTTGCAGAATTCTTGTCTTTAACATTTGTAGAACTTTACTTTCAGTTGGCACAACTAGCCTTTATTATGCTGAGGTACCATTAAACGCTAATACACACATATTTTCTCATTCTTAATTATTGAATCACGTTATCTTAACTGTTAGGATTATAAATTGTATAATAGATGTTATCCTAAAAGATGTTTTAGTAGCCATATATCTGTATCACTGCGATAACATAACACGTTTCCTTTGTTTCGGGTAGTTAAATGAACCAGCTGAGGGAACGTTAAACGGAAATATTCTTTTTGCCTAATTGCAATGTATAATTTAATGTTTGCTCCTTTC
>JAECUM010023580.1:0-20185 GCA_016617855.1 Megalonaias nervosa
GAATTTAAAACTAACGACCTTGGTCAAAATTCTTTAGTCAAAAAGTTTCCTGAGAGAGGCAAAATTAGGCTCCGGGGAAAACTAGAGAATAGTGCTTTCCTCGTTAACAAGAAAGGGGACCAGGTGGAGGTGGCTGTCTTGAAAGGAAAGACAGGCTATAGTGCTAGGGCGCACGATTTGTGAGAAAAGAAAACAGCATTAAGTTAACAGCTCTCCCAGGAAGAAATGAGGACAGACGGAAAGAGGGAAGTCCGGAAAAGAAAGGAAGAGTTCGGAATAGAAAGTTCAGAGGAAGAATAAAATACACACGTGGAGGTGGGGAGACGTGTAATACACGGCGTCAAGAGAGGAAGCGACGCTAGGTGATGCAAATCAGGCGTGGACATTGTGCCCTTTTCACCACTCGTTTCCATGATGAACGAATCCGTAATTGAACACTGCTATTAAATTCCATTAATGCAAATCTGATGAATCGAAGTTGCCAAGTTTAGTTTATGTATTAATTAATTAAAATTTTATTATTTTCCTGTTTAAAGGGGGCTCGTATTGTATTATTTCTTCTCAACAGTCTTACTCAGTTCGCTGTTGATGTTCTAGCTATCCACTCACACCGGGCAATAACATCGAGGGCGGACATCCTCTAGATAACGATCGCCAAACCTAAATAATAACCCCTCTTTCTAAGAAGAGAAAGTTACAAAGTGGTTGCTTATCGTCCGGGATATTTTGAACAGTGTGAGTGACAGAGGGCGAGCAGATATTGAATAGACAATAGAGTATCATAGCAGTGATAAATTTGTTTATTATTTAAGCAAAGAATTACAAGAGTGAATCGAGTCATTATCTATGAATTCTGTAGTTAGTGCATGCCATTGTTGATATTTCTTTAATGTATGTTATTGTTACGTATAGGCTAGTTTAAAGTAACATAAAGAAAAGAGAGACGACAACAAGCTTTCTAAGTTTTAACAAAAATAATTTATTTCCCTAGAAAACACGGTGAAAAGGTGAAAATATGAAATAGGACTTACGATTTGCAAAGAAATCCAAAAATTTGTCATAAAATTGTGAAAAACACATAAGTCCTGTAAACAAATAGTTCTAATTGACGTAGTCTGAATCTCAATTCCGTTCCAAGATGGCGGATGATGACGTTAGGCGAAGGTTTTATACAAATGTCCAGAATTTTTACTGTGAATCGCAATTTGTGCTGTTCTTTTCCAATTTAGAATTAATTTCACCAAATGTCTTTGTACAAAGCCAGTTGTGTAGTTCTCCAGGGAAAATAATTATTATTTAAAAGGTAGATGAAGTACAGCTATCATCAATGACAAAACACATGTCGTTCTACAGTCGTTCTACAGACGTACGAACGAACAACTCTTTCCAGCACAAAAGAATACCTTCTTCTTAAGGTATTAGAAACTCTATAAGATGTTACAATGCAACTCTCTAAGGTGTTAAAATATGACTCTGGACTATTTCGCAGGTACCTGAGTATTTAAGGCGAACTAAAACGTCATTTCATGTACACGCACGAAGAACACATGGCGATTTCGAAATCTCGCGACCGCAGTATAGAATGTCAACAAGTATTATTAGAAATGACCGTGGTTACAACCAATCATTTACATAGCTTTTGCAGACTGTTTACTTGAATCGACATACAAAAATCGTTCTCACGCGAGTCACATTTACTTTCCAAATAAACACGATGTTTCTATCAAAATGTCAGACCCTGCGAACTTAATCATCATCACAATAAAAATTATAATAATGAAATAAAAATGAAATAGAAAGAATTCAAATTTTAACACACATGTAATTAAACTACATGGTCGTAACAGCTATGAAATTGTAAGAAATTAAGATTCCGTACCTGTATTGCATTAATAGTGTGAGCGTTGTCTGAATTCAAGTAATTCAGAAAGAAATATTGCCTTTAGTTACTCTTGCAAGAAGAGATAATTAAGGAAGTCCCAACGGATTAATTGCAAATTTGGTACGAGCAAACTGAATTTGGGGAGAAATTCAGAATTTTGTACTGCCAAACACTGCTAGGTTGCTTTTGAGTGATTTAAGGAAGTCCGTATGTTAAGACTTTACTGGAATAGAATACGGGTAAGTATCCTTAAGGAAGCTGTTTCCTGTAAGGCAGTAAGAAGTTAGTAAATATTTAATCTAAGTAAATTGGTTGGTGATACAGTCGAGCAGACTAGGATGGCAACTGATAGGCAGTTAGTCAAAGAGTTTAAGTCTATTGGTGTAGACGAATTAGGTTATGTAGGGACCCAATTAGCGGAATTTGTAGAGCGGAGTCTCAGGGAATACAGAGAACAGCAGGCGGCAGAGAAGGAAAGAATCAGACAAGCCGAGGAAAAAGAAAGAATCAGACAAGCCGATGCAAAAAAGAAAGATTCAGACAAGCCGATAAAAAAGAAATAGTAAGAATCAGACAAGAACGGGAAAAAGAAAGAGAAAGCGAGTTAGCCAGATTGCAAGCCGAGGAAAGAGCCAGGGAGAGAGAACGTGCGTTAGCCATGGAGAGACTAAGGATCGAAACGGAATCTAGGAGGGGCGAAGAACTGAATGAACATTCAGGACCCTCAAGCAAGAAATCAGAGGATAGACGTATCTTCCAGATAACAATGCCGATGTTTAACTACAAGGACAAAATCATCGATAACTTTTTAACCCAGTTTGAAAAGTTAGCTTTAATCCATCATATACCCAAAGACCAGTGGGCCATTGATATCTCTGCATTTTTGAAAGGAGCTGCCAATGATGTCTACCATATCATGGCACCCAGTGAAGTAGATGACTACGACGCTCTCAAGAAAGCACTGTTAAGGCATTACGAGTTGTCGGCTGAAATTTTTCGCAAACTTTTCACAGAGTCGTCTAAGCGAAAAACGGAGACACACGCACAATTTCATACGCGTGTTTTTCGATAAATGGATTAAAATGACAGGCTCCGCGCTCACTTATGAAGGCATACGGGAGGAGATCTTAAAAGAACATGTCCTCAGTACGAATCGGAAATACCTGATCGTATTTTTAGAGGAGCGTGATTTCGCGACCTTAGAAGATATCAGTGTGATGGCTGAGCGATATGAGAATGCACACTCTCGTCCAACCACCTCGGGTGGCAGGGATCGACCCAGCGTCACTGACTTTAGAAGAGCTAACGTTTTGACACCTCATATGCGGAATGGTCAAAATGGTGGGAAGCTTGGGGATGATAATCCCAGTCGTGATCAGTTCCGTGGCTCAGGAAAGTCCCAAGGGGTAAATAAGGGTACCGCTGGTAAGAAAGCTGAAGTTGTATGCTACGGCTGCAACAAACCTTGCCATATTCTCAAAGACTGCAGGAAATATCGTCCCACGATAAAAGTAGTGACACCATGCACTGGTAGAAAGTGTAAACCAGTAGAATGGTCGATTACAGCAACAGCTACGGTGAATGGAAAGAAGGCTATTATGCTTTATGACACCGGCTGTAGTTATCCAGCCTTGGTGGATAGCAAATTTGTCAAACCTGCTGATTATACAGGTGAGACAGTGGAGGTTCAATTTGCTAATAGGAGTAAAGATTCCCTCCCGGTTGTCTACATCGACCTTGATTCGCCGCATGTGAAAGGACGAATTCAAGCAGCCTGCTTGTCAGGGCTGTTGCACGACGTACATTTAGGATGTAGGTATGTGTTGCCACAGTCTAATCCTATGACGTGTACACCTGTACACGTGTGACCCGTAGAGACAAGGTCTATGAAGCTAAGGTCAATGTCGAAGCCGCTGCAGCACACGACTTCTCCCATAGGCAATTTGCTACCTGGTGAATTAAGGATGCTTCAAGAGCAAGATTATATCCTTAACAGGATACGCGGGAACGCAAAGAAGTCCGTGCGGAACTTACAAGACGGTGAGGTAGAGCTCGCGCTGAAACGGGGTATCTTGTATCGATACGCCCGGATCGGATCCGAGAGGTATAAGCAAGTGATTGAACCTCGATCTAAAAGAGAAGTGCTTAGGCTAGCACATGAGAGTCTACTTGGTAGTCACATGGGTGTGGCATAGACGAGAGATAGGTTAGTGAGGGAATTCTACTGGCCAGGTGTGTATGGGGATGTAAGGAGGTTTTGTCTGTCGTGTGACAAGTGTCAGCGGGTGGCACCTAAGACCAGACATCGCCCAGTGCCACTTGGAACCACCCCTCTGATTGATGAAAGTTTCTCAAGGGTGGCGATGGACTTGATAGGTCCGATAAAACCTGCGTCAGAAAGTGGTAATCGTTATGTGTTAACGATCGTTGATTACGCTACCCGATACCCGAAGGCCGTTGCGTTGAAAAACATTGATTCAGTTACGGTGTCTGAGACTTTGTTAGGAGTTTGGTCCAGAGTTGGTTTTCCTGAAGAGATACTAACTGACCAAGGGACGCAGTTTATTAGCCAGTTGATGGAAGAAGTGAACCGGTTACTTTCCATTAGGCACCTGACTACTACCCCGTATGACACGCAGTGCAATGGTCTAGTAGAGCGTTTCAATGGGACTTTGAAGCAGGCTCTGAGGAAGTTGTGCGAAGGTCGACCCAAGGACTTGGATCGATACCTTCCCGCGATATTTTCTCGTACCACGAAGTACCCCAAGCTCGTCTAGGATTTTCACCTTTCGAACTAATTTATGGGAGGACAGTGAGAGGACCCATGGCTATATTGAAACAGTTCTGGACGGATGAAAAGGCATCCTATGAAGTACGAACAACGTATCAGCATGTTGTTGATCTCCGTAACCAGCTGGAGGAAGTTTGTAACTTCACCCAGAAGAATTTCCGTGACACACGGGGACGTCAAGCCAAGTATTACGACAATCAGTGCAATTATCATAGTTCTATCTGGGTCTGGTAAGACGCAGTTGTTGCTTAATCTGATAACAAGGTGGCTCAAGTGGGATAAGTTGTATTTAGTGGCACCATCTGTAGATGACCAGCGATGTTACGATGTGCTTAAAGATTGTAATGAAGAAGCGAAGTCGTCGGATGAAGACGATAATTATATTATTGATTTTATGCCCGATATTGATGAAGCCCCATCTGTAGATGACCTCTATGGATTTATTAATAATCTCGTAGTATACTATGATGTGATGCAGGACAAACAATCAAATCCAACTCGGATATTTTCACGGAGCAGGCACAAAATTACTGACGTAATTTATGTTACTCAGCGATATACACAAATACTTAAAGTAATCAGAGATAAATGTAATCTTCTGGTTGTATTTAATGGAGTCGATACCCACACACTAAGAAACATCCACCAGACTTGGGGTTCAGGGGATATGGATATGATTAAATTTAGGAACTTCTTTTCAAAAACGCAAGCTACCCTACAGGGATTTATCACGAAAATTTTATATGATCCTCGGTCGAGGTGTCGTGTAGGTCCCGATAAAATGTTTGGTTGAGAGACACGGCAGCAGGGAGGGCGATGACAAAAATTGAGTGTCTGACGGGTAAACGAACACTCTTACAAATTTCGAAACAAAAGCGTCAAAAGCGTCAATAAAAAAAATGAGCGAACACAATTAGAAAGTCTCGGTCGGTTAGAGGCTTCGGTTTTACGTTATTGACCTTGCATTTTCGTTTTTTGTAGGAAGCTTTATTTTTTAAAAGTAACCCTCCTAAAACGTTTGTCCGATTCTCCCTCCCTGCTGCTTATGTTTCTCAGTAATGACATTTCCACTGTGTTATAATCAGTACAAATCATATGTTAATCTAAAATACGTTCAAGGATGACTTCACGGTGAACTTCTTGTCAAAGGTTCAACGGCATTGTTTTGAAAGGTTTGACTGTAAACAAAGCAGCACGCAGTGAAACACAGATTTCACTTCCGGATCATCACCAAGGCTTTATTACTCACTGTGCACTGTCACCGAAATACACAGACAACCACACCATAAGCTAGTATTGTCGAGAATAAACAATTACCTTTAAATCCCTACCAAAAATGCAGAAATATAACTCTATCACCACCAAAATGAGAGAAGAAAATGTTCTAAAAATAGGCTAGAACTACAGAGTACTGAACTGGAAGTACTAATTATAACACGATTCCTTACAGGGTTATACAATTCAACCTCAGTGGACAAAACTTCCATCCATGATCAAATCAATGTCTCTTAAATACGGATGCAAAGTTTTATGGAATTTCATCCATGAATAGGACAATTACAGGCTTTTAGCAGACATCACTGTAAAACAAACACAAGCCAATTCCTAATGGCCGAATGTCAAAAATGCACAAAACTTAAAGTTTAATTGTGATATTTCTAGTCAAGATAAATCACTTCAAATAAACTGTAATTAGTTTTTAGTCCTAACACCAATCTGGAAAGTACTAGACATTAAACTTGGACTGTTAAACTTTCCTAGAAAATTCAATTTGAAAAAATGATACATAATTTTATATGAAAATTTAAATTTAACTTAAAATTTAATGAAAATTTAAAACCTGAAGTTGACAAATTTTATTCGAAGGCAAAGTCTCTCCATTCCTTTATCACGAACTTCAATGGTTTTCCTTATCAAGTGTGAAGCAATCAAACCAGGGCCTGTCAATCAAATTTAACAGCTGAAATCTGGTAGCATCTAAATACGCTAGCTAGGGGTACTAACCTAGTACGTGACATCATTTCCACCCATGAAGGGGAGGAGCCCTCATACGTTAGGCTTCATATAGTATTGAAGACTTGGTGTAGTTCTCTGAGACAAAGCTAGCATGACTTTTCCTAGTTATATAAGTGAGAGACACGATACTTCTTTTGTTTGACACGCAGTTATGAAACCATGAAAGGGTACAAGAAAAGGAAGACAACTTTTTTTAAACCTGGAAGTATTCCACATAACAAAGGAGTCAGATATCTGACTGATGATACTTTACCAGGTTCCAGTGCTGCATCTGTCCCAGTGACCAGAAGAATAGATGCAGACAAGTGCTCTCTCATAGCAGCGACAAAACCGACAAATGGGGGTCTCCAGTTAGTTCAGGCACCAGACTGTAAAGGCACACCTGGGTCTGCAAAAATTCTACAACCATCATCCAAAGCAAACCTGGACCTTAAAGAGACAGAACTGAATCATCACGATGGGACCCGTATCGTCTGCATGAAAACGAATATTGAGATGTGGAATGATATCATTCATCGCCATGGTAATCAAGTCAACATATGTGAGAGACCAGAGTTCCACATTCCTAATGAATGAAAATGGGGACTTGCTTGGAAGCATACTATGATGTATAAAAACTGCAGTTTTAAGTCACTAGAGTATAAGTTGTATGAGAAGATAAAAACAATTAATCCTGGGCCAAATCCTGCTGCTGTAAATATGATGTTTCAAGCTGGACTACAAGATACACCAATGGGCAACACTATGGCTAGATACTTGCTTGTAGCCACTGGCATTCTGCCACCTAGCAGAATATCTATGCAAACGGCCTCCAACATTGTTGGCAAAACAACTGAGGAGCTCAATGAAATGGATATGACAGACAAGCTGAAACTAGTCAGACAGGTTAATGTCATGCATGGTGTTCAGCATCCTGTGCAAACAAATGTTGCTTTTGACGCAAGATACAGTGCCATTAGCTGTCGACATGAAAAGAAACCTGGTCAAAGTTCTTCGCAAGCTGTTGGAATTGCCTGTGAAACCGTTACAGTAAAGCAAAACAGCTGTTGGAATTGCCTGTGAAACTGTTACAGAGAAGCAATACATTGTGGAGACTACAGCAGAAAACAAGCTGTGTTCGACTGGAACATGGCTATTAAGCCATGGCCAAAATTAATCTCCATTAATATGAATATTTGGTATAGTTGTTCAAGAAATTCATTTGCATACAGGTCAGTGTATAAAAATGTGAAACTGCTGACGTGAATTGTAGGATGGACATTTCTCATAACAACATTTATGAGCATAATTTAGTCATAAACTGAAGTACTATAAGTTCATTTGCAGGTTAACGTTGCCAAGGGATTATATTGAACATTTCTTACACTGTAAAACATGGTTCAATCTGTTCTAAATGAGCTTGAAGGCTGTGCTTAATATCTTCATGAGAGCAGATGATATATTAAGGAACATGTTAAAATAATTTGATTAGAAAGAATAAAGATATAAATGGAATTGATATAGATGGAAATAAATTTTTGATAAAAAAGAAATCAAGGTATATAGGATTAATTATATATAATTATAAATATACTCCAGACAAAATAGAAAGTGCTAAAGTTCTTTCATAGGAATCCGGAGTTACTGTATAGATAGATGAGAATTACTTACCAGGTCGTCATGAGTGTGTCTGCTACGCACGAGTGCATATAACACTGATTGAGCCGCATAATTTGTTTTGGTGATGTGTGCTTAGTCGTGAACGAATATGGGCTGGTGCGTGCAGGCAAGGCGATGGGTGTCGTTTACTCGCGGACTTGGGTTCGAATCTCCGTAGAGTACGAATTAAAAATTCTCTAACCTATATGATAGTATTTTTTGTATTAAATATATATATATTTCACTGTCCATGTTGAATTATTTATATGTTAATTTTTTTATGGTCGAGCAGAATGTTTTGTCATTTGCCAGAGTATTGTGAAGAATATTATAAAGTCCATTATTATACTATATTATATCAATATTATAATAAATAAATTTATTATAAATAATAAAATATTATAAACAAACTTCAGCTTCTTCTGTGATGTTATGAAATATTTTCTACCGAATAAGTAGAACAATTGTGAATTGTTCGAGATATGCTAACAATCATAGCAACTCTACACAGGTCTAATTCCTCACTCATATTTAGTTTTTCTAACTTCATATTTTAGATTTTCTATAACAAAATGTTTATGAAGATGTGTAAGAAGAAACAGGCACGTGACTATAGAGCACTTTGCCTGTGATCTGTCAAGTATAGACCTTTTTTGGCGGGGGGGGGGGTATATATGGAAGATTGTGCGAACTTTCTTAGTGCAGAAAAATAACTATGATGAAGTTCATAGCTTTGTATTATAGTTTCTTCCAAAGCTACGACAAAATATATTCAATATATACAGTACACATTTTAAAATCTCGCTGTATCAAAATCTTTGATGGTATGTATGTATGTATGTATGTATGTATGTATGTATGTATGTATGTATGTATGTATGTATGTGTGTGCGTGCATGCGTATGAATGAATGTATGTATGTATGTATGTATGTATGTATGTATGTATGTTACAGTTAGAAAACTATGTTTAAAAAGTGATGGCAGTTGAGTATATAGTCCACTTAATATTGATTTAAATGATGTTGTTTATTATTTTCTTCCAAAATGACAAACAGAAAAATAAACTGATTCGCATATCAATTAGAAGACTTACGAAAATACATTTTTTTTAAAAATGTCCTAGCCACAGTTCCTTCACAAATCTGTCTTGCAACATTCCCTGAACATTGTTTCTGGCATTTCTTCACTCTATTTTCCACATCTTGCCAAGTTTTTAGAAGATTCAGTTCTTACTTGAAACAATGCAGATATAAATATGTTTTATTTTACCTTCATTTTTGTTATCCTTTATGTTTTTTACGCTATCTCTCTAGAATAATAACCGCTGCTTTTTCTGCTATCATTATTGTGGGTGCATTAGTGTTGCCGGACGTGACGTCGGGCATGACTGAAGCATCCGCGACGCGAAGTTTTTCTATTCGCTTAACCCGTAACTGAGGATCTACAACCGTGGAGAGGTCTTCTGCAAACCCCATTTTACAGGTGGAAGTTGGGTGATATATTGTTACGGCCGTACGACGAACTAAACACTCCACGTAGACATCGCACAGAAACTTGTGTCCACCACACGTTTTAAAATTTATTAAATCCAACGACACTCCAATTTTCTGCATGGCTTTTGTACCTAGGTATTTCTCCATTACTCTGAATGCCCTAATAAAGGTTTTGACGTCATCTTCCTCCGCTAGGTAATTTGGATCGATAATTGGGGGATCAAACGGGTCCCTGCTCCTTAGTCTGATAGTTCCCTTACTTTTAGGGTGCAACAATATTACATACCCGACAAAACCTTCCTCAGGCAGTTTAGATTTCATCTCATTCCTTATATGGACCCTTAGATCCACGAGATCTACATTTGGTATACCATTTACAAAAAACAACTGAATATCTGGAGCAGGTTTAAACTTCTTGTTCTCCCCTGTGTGTATGTGGGCTACAGCTTCCAAAAGAGGAGGGGACCCCGAGTGGCCGAGTGATCTAAAGCGCTCTCCGTTACGGATCACTGCCATCTCATCTCTGTCTGCGTGGGTTCGAGTCTCGGATTCGGCGAATGTGGATATGTGAGAAAGCTTGCCAGTAGCTTCTCGTGGGTCGGTGGTTCTTTCCGGGGGTTTCCCGGTTTCTTCCTCCACCATTATTACTGGCCGCCATGTATAGCCTATCGTGTGCTGAAAAATGGCGTTAAGCCCTACAACAACAACGGTAACAACAACCAAAAGAGGAGAGCTAAAATAACCGGTACCAAAGAGGTAATAATGCGCAAAGGTCAACCAACCTGACAGTCTTTTTCCGTGACGGAACCACTAATATTAACTCCGCCGTGCACTGGAAGATAAGATGGTCCTGCAAGTTCTCACCAACGGAAAGATCTGTTTTCACACGAATTCCAAGTTGATCGATGTGTGACTTGGGTCCGATCCCAGACAACATCAAGATTTGGGGAGATCCAATGGCCCCTGCAGATAGAATTACATCCTTTGAGGCATAAATCTGGTATTTTTGGCCTCCACGTATCATTTCGACTCCTACGGCTACGATTTTGTAGATGACCTTCAGGCGGTGCATGGCGGGTCTAAGGAATGCCCTAGATATGCTGCTTCGTTCAGCGTTTTTTTTTTTTTTTAATGGTGAATTGAGTCTCTGCAAATCCCTAGAATTCCTCTCCATTATAATCCACAATTTTAAGTCCTAATTCTTCGGCAGCTTTTAGACTTACACCCAAGCATACCCCAATATTATGAAATTTGGAATCTTTCCATGTTGGTATCAAAATGTCCTCAGACTTCAGGAAATATGACATAACTTCGTCATATGCCAGTCAAGTGCATCCTTGTGAGGCCCATTTATCGTAATCATAGCTACTTCCCCGATTATACACCATGAAGTTCAAAATGCTTGAGCCATCAAGAACTTTTCCTCGTGACCAGTACGATCGGTTGTCTTTCAAGCCGTAATGTGAAAATGTCTGGGGCTCAGTGTAATAACCCCAGTCAGCCTGTGTTTTCTGAAGTATGTAACAACTGACAGGGATATGACATAATGGGGTTTCACTCTCTTCTCCACCCGCCTCCAAAAAAGAACGGTGACATTGTCTTTCTGTGCAGACCCACCTCCGACAACAATGTAGTCGCATTCCTTTTCTATATCTGACATGACATTAGAACCGTCATTCTTCTTCATAGACATAAAATAGACTACGGACACAGCTACTAATACTTGCAACGTAAGGTGAGATGAGATAGCAATCCCTTTTCATCTCATAATTCTTTCAATCGTAGCGCTTCTTGTTACAGTTTTCCCAGATATCTAAATCCTAAAATCTCGGATTGACGTTTGACCGTATTGGTCGTACTATTCTCAAATCGCTGATGCCCTGTGTACGAACAAACAAGACTTCTTTTTCCTATTTATACTGGTTACAAAAGAGGACGCTAGTAACAAAGTGGAGTTTGCTATTCAGGGCATGCATGCGAGAAGCCTAAAGTAACATATACTGAAGATAGTCTTCTCATTTTATCCATACATTGTAATATGATGTTCGTGATTATCCTTGTGTATTCAAACGAAGAACTGTCCGTACCCTTCTACCAGCGGATGAATTAATATGGATATTTATGAATGGTAGTAATTCCAACACTGTCACACCCTCCGGAAGTGTAGACATATACATAGAAATGCTTACAGCTGAATTTTACATGAATGTGCATATAATCGTTTTACCCGTATGCAGTCAGTGTCATTAATTAAAGACTAACTTTCGAAAATCAATAGTTGGCGGATTCAGGCCGGAAATTCTCCTATAATTGCTTCGTCAAACGTAAAGTAGATGTACCTACTGCAAGCAAGTGCAATGTAATTTTATGTGATTGAAACCAGAAGAAATTATTTTTGATTAAGAAATATGTATAAACCACTTCACTATCTAATTATACGTATCCATCCATGAACCTCGTCATTGTCAACGGAAGTGCATTCTTTTGTATGTGACTTCAAGCTTACGAAAACCCTTAAAATGTGTTCAGCAAATGAACAACAATAAAAGAAATACCATGCCATATCGGTAAAGTGATGGCGGCATCGAAGTTGTAATCATTTAGCCAAGGGTTATCTGCGATTTAATAGACATTAATTTATTACATGAGAATAGTGTTGTAAGGTCTAGTTGTTATGAACTCTGTATCTCTCTGTCAATCTGTCTTATATGAACTCTCTCTCTCTCTCTCTCTCTCTCTCTCTCTCTCTCTCTCTCTCTCTCTCTCACTATCACACACACACACACACACACACACACACACACACACACACGTGCGCGCGCGCACATACTATGTAGACCAGTTCACCCATTGCCACTAGCATCAGCAACAAAAACAGCAGGAGTGTAACCTGGTTCGTGAACCGAAAGCTCAACTGAATATGGACCTGCATATGTGTCCGTCAGATCTCCGTTATGGGGTCTTATTTTTAAATAAATGTATCTAATTTCCATTTTTGTTTGAAAATAAACACAAGACCTTAATACTTATATAAAATCATGGCATCGGAATTAATTACCAGTATCCATGCATGTATTATTTGCAGGATACACTTAAATATTTGCTTTACTTTTGTTTCTTTAATTTGTCAGACTGGTGGTATGTGTGCAGACCATATTTCATATCTTTTCTCTGAGAAATATAGGCATGTATGAATTCATACGTTTCCAAAAAAGTCCAGGGAAACACGTTTCTCGCCTATTTTGGAATCATGAGCTTACAAGTGTTGATGTATCACAATGATATAATCCCAAATGTGTTGCGTTAATTAACAATAATCCCAGAATAATTATTGAGTCCAAAAAGTAACAATAAGCACTTTGTAATTCCAGTATATAACTGAAATAAATAGATCTTCCCATATTAAACCTGAACACAACAACTAAATTATAAACAATCTTGTATAGATCGCCACTTCTCTATCAGCTTAATGGTAATTTCCATTACTGGAACCTTCTAAATTCAGAATCAAGACTGTGTCTATAGCTTAGACTGAAGTAAACATGTTTACAGTAATAATTATCTAAATGCATGATGTACAATGATAGACAAATATCAAATATGCATTATGAAGTTTACAAAATAAATGTCACTGGTCAGGTAGGCCCTAAAATTTATGATCAAGTACATAAAGAATTAGATACACAATACAAATTAAATAGACATAATACACTAAATCTTTGACACTGAGTGAACGCCAACGACACTAGACGACATCATGCTTGCTGTCTCGCATGTTTTTTTGTTTTTTTTTTTTTTTTCCTCCTTTTTCCTAAAATAGGCGGAACTTTTAATATCCGTACGAGCTGAATAAAATTTGTATCTCTTTAATGATGTTGACAGGAATACTAATATGTAGATCCTATGTTAGAGAAAGTATGAGCGAGAAGTCATTCTCCACAGTATTGGTCAAAGGCAATGTTACAAATGTAAAAACAAAAGGGAAAGGGAAAGGAAACACAAAATAACAGAGATATAAGAAGAGTGCATTCAAGCATCAAGATTAAAATTATGTTACCAAGAAATTATTAAAATATTTGAGGGAGAAATTAACTGATGCAGCTGCTAATACTGGTGTACAATTTTGTAGAAATTGTCTGCTTCAGAGATAAAATGTGCTATTTATTATGGATTTTGATGTTCTGAATTCAAATATGACAATTAAAAGAACTGATTGGCTACTGTTCCCTAGATATTTAACTTTTTAATTTTACGTCTATGTATATTGTGTAGATAGTAGAGTTTTAATCATAAATTGTAAACCTAGGTCTTTTTATGCGTTTATGGTTGCATTACGTGATAATATTTCATCTGTCCTGTTTGTATCACACTTTAAAAAACAGCAAAAGGGTTAAATAAATAAAATTTATTATGAAACAAAAGGCAAAAAACAAACTGTTATGTATATATAAGTACATAGTTTAGTCTTTATTCAGTGTCTTCTGGCTCTTCTTGGCTTGTCTCTTGTGTTCATTAAATGAAGCATCTCTTGTCACTGTCTAAGAATAGTCTGCAAGCATTGATGGGCTCCATTTGCCCTGACAGCGTTTCTTCATTGTTGCGATGTCCTGGTGAAATCGCTTGCTCTCTAGTCGCTCACTGCTCCGTAGTTCGGTGGAAAAAACATCTAGATGAAAGTGCAAAAATGTATCCTTAGAGACATGTCGCAACCATGGCTTTTGTATGCATTGAGGAGGTTTTTCACCAACTCCCTGTTGTTGTATGCCTTGTTGTTTCCGAGAAACTTTCTTGCCACTAACTGGAAGGCTTTCCATGCCGTCTTTACCTTGCAACGCAGTGCACAGTCAAATGCATCATCTCGAAGAAATTCACAAATCTGAGGACCAACAAAGACACCTTCATTCATCTTAGCTTCACTTAACATTGGAAATTTTCCACGGAGGTACTTGAAAGCTGCTTGTGATTTGTCCATGGCCTTGACAAATTCATCAGATCCAGCTTGATGTTCAATGGTGGTAACAAAATATTCCTTGATTCAACAAGTGCTGGATGCTGAAAACGTTTCCTCCCAGGCTCCAATGACTGTCGGAGTATCAATCGCTCTTGATGTAGTGAGAATCTCTCGAACGACTATCCAGTTCGCAGAGAAAACAGCAGTACATTGTGTATCCAGTCTGCAGACCAAGCAAGAGAGCAAGAACCTTTAAATCGCCACAAAGCTGCCACTAATGTTGGTAATAGTTTATGCACCTCAAAAGTTGTTTTATGTTTTCATAGGTTTCCTTCATATGGACTCCATGACCAACTGCAGTTGATGTCAGAACATTGCCATTATGCTGCAGAGTAGATTTAATACTCGTCTTCGTTGAATCAATGAACAGTCTCCATCATCATGAACGATGCTGAGAGCTGCCATCACACCATCGATGTTGTTGCAGGCTACATGATCACTTTCCATGAAGAAGAATGGGACAAGATCCTTTTGACGGTCACGGAACATGGAAACACTAACATCACCTGCCAAGAGATTCCACTTCTGTAGTCTGGAGCCCAAATGCTCTGCCTTACTCTTGGATAGCCATTCATTTCATCTTGTGTTATGAGGAGTGGTTCAGAAGAGGAGGATGGGAGCAAATATGGGTCATGTGACATTGATGGTTCAGGACTTGAAGTTTCATCCTCTTCCTCTTGCTTGTTTGACTCAAGTGAAAATGATTCTGGTGCATCAGGAACCGGCAGTCCATCTCCGCGGGGTACTGGGCGTATGGGTACTGCACGTATAGCTGATGGAATGTTTGGATAATGCACAGTCCACTTTCTCTTCTTTCATACACCTTTCCCAAGTGGAGGCACCATGCAGAAGTAACAATTGCTGATATGATCTGTTGGCTCTCAGCAAATCATTGGCAATGATAGATCACCTTTTCCTGTTCAACCGCTGGCTAAAATTTGGTGCACAAGAGTTGCAGCATATGTGTGGTGCCCATCTCTTGTCCTGATTTCCAATTTTTGCAGCCAAAATAAAGGTGATAGGCTTTCTTAACCATAGTGGTTATACTGCGCTTTTGTGATGCAAAAGTCACTTCACCACAAACATAGCAGAAGTCATCTGCATTGCTCACACAAGTACGAGGCATTTCTGCTCACTTTGGCTAAACAGAAATGTGTCCCTTTGCAACATCAGACACTGACAAATAAGAGAGCACGACACTGTATGATTTCTAGAGCTGATATAGGGCAAATTTGTTTAGCAGAGTGATGTAAGCTAAGTTATGATTGCATCATCCATGACTTCTAAGGATAATATGATGCAATTCATATCATGTATGACGCAATACCAACTTCAGATTGCATCATTCATTGTTTTGCCTAAAAAGCAAGTACTGTCGAAACCCAGTCATAGATTTATTCGTAGATCCAGTTAAAGATGTATTTTAGTCATTTCTGGTTTAAATTTAGATCCCTTCCCTTTATAACTCATTTATCCACCGCCATTAACAAGTCAAGGGTCGTATATACTGACCCAGTATCATATCTTTAAAACTAGAGCCAATCAACAATTTTAAGCATCATTTTCGTTTTCAGTGACCCAGAATTAGTAAAGTTTGACTACATTTATTTCGGAAGCATTTTGTCTGTAGACCAGTTTAATCAGTGAGTATAAAGAAGTGTTGATACTAAATTGCAAAAACGTTAGAAGACAATCTTCTGAGAGATATCACTACATGGATAAGTTGATAATGAAATATCCGCTACTGACAAGGGTGGCACAGAAAGTGGTATTACGATCTCACATATACAAAACAGACTGATGAGAAAAAACATTATCAGAGATCTTCATGACCTATTTAGACAGAAAGTTAGAATCGTATAGACCCTGCGATCACCATGATAAAGATCCAGTGAATTACGTATTATTCAAAAATATTTACAACCGATCGAGTATAGGTTAAACAGAGAGTGGTACATTTTAGAAAGCATTATGGATAATTTTTTATATTTATTATATTCTTTTATATTTTATAAATCACGCATCCGAGGCGGACGCTCTAACCACTAGGTCACTTAAGATGAGTAAGTTCAATCTTCTTACCTTCGATTCTGGAGCAAGTAAGTATCGGTACATAAATACATAGTATTATGGAAGTGCATAAATATATAGTGTTATAGACGTTTCGTACAGAAGTTGACTTTACATATTTATAGCATTATACGTGGATTCTGATTATTTTCATTGCAGAGAGAGAGAGAGAGAGAGAGAGAGAGAGAGAGAGAGAGAGAGAGAGAGAGAGAGAGAGATTATCAAATAGCTATGCTACAATATAGTTGACATACATGTTGAATAAGAAATAGTAACAATATTATTTTTCTTTTTCTTTGTTTGTAAGAAGATGCTTTTTGGTATAAAGTGGAAAGAGCGATGAGAATCTTCCATTTCTTTACCATCTTTCCTAACTTAGTAACTGATGATTGTCTCCATGTCGTACCGATCATATAAAATGTAGGGAAAACTTCAGTGGAAGAAAGGTATTTCAGCAAATTTGCATGCATACATAGATTTATTTGCTATTATAAACCAGTTCCTTGTCAACACTTTGCAAGCAGAAACTATCATAAATAAGTTGACATATAAATCTATAAGATTTCCTTTAACAAAATCATGGTGCTATTAAACGAAACCTTGTACATATAAGCATTCCCATATTCCGTTGACTCATTGCACAGAAATCGCACAAAGGATTTTACATTATATAAAAATGTGTTGGATGCTACAACAAGCATCAGAACATCCACTGAAACGTTCTTAGCTTTGTATCCAGAGTACATTTAAATAATATCTCGTGTATAAATTTCCGTTTAAGTTCATGATTTTTCACAATGTTTTTCCATACATAATGTGATACTATTGCCTTCTCATTTTGCTGTAACTTATAGTCTATAAAGAAGGTTGCATGCTTTTTTACCTTTCTTGAGCATGTCTATAAAATGTTCTTGTTCACTTGCATGATGTTTTGGCTCGTTTTAAGATAGGTTAAACAGTCTTTGAAATAGAAGAACGTAGCATATGATTTTTAACAAACATATGATGCATTTATTCAGCAATGGGCACAGATTTCTCCGAAATTTAACAAACTATCTTCTGCGAAGGAATATACCGTGTGTTTAATTCCTTTTTCATCCAATCAAAGTGCAATGAAGTTTTGATTTCCGTTTATAATTATATCGTTGTTCTAGAGTGGTTGCTGCCGATTCAGTGGTATATTTTCTCTGCAACTGAAGCAAGAACCATTCTTCTAGCATCTGTTAGTAAAACTATTTATATTCAAGTTATGAATTCTATGTAATAGGCAATTTCCATTATATAAAAAATGCCGACTATTTTTTAAAATTGATTCAAGCGCATATATTTTCCATATTTCGCCATTAACTATATTAATTCTATACTCAACTCCCTTTCTGTGCGTGAATAAACATATCTATATCCATCAATTTAAGCATCAATGCTATTTACAACTATTTTTTTTTATAGACACGCGGTCTGTTGTCAATGCATGTATAAAAAAATATTTACTTTTATTTCCTTTAACTTCTTAGCACTGGGATTTGGTACATCAATCATTAGTAATACCAAATTAGGTATGGCAAAATTATTAACTACTTCTTTTCTATTAATCAAAGATAAATTTTGCCGTTTCCGTTTCTCAAAGCATGCATATTAACTTCCGAGCTTTGCATATAATAATAATAATAATAATAATAATAATAATAATAATAATAATAATAATAAATAAATAAATAAATAAATAAATAAATAAATAAATATACAAATAAATAAAACAAATAAAATAATAATTTTGGTTTGTGAGGAAAGTGATCCCTTACGTTTTGGCACTCGGAGAAATCCAGTTAAACGGTTTGCCAGAAAAATAATTGCCTAGACTTAATATAATACATTTTATGTAATTTTAATTATAGTACTGAAACGTTTCTGAACTTATCAAGTATATTTATAATTGTATTAAAGCTTAATTCAGAACAATCAAGTATTATTGTAGTATAGCACGTAAAAAAATTAAAATAAAAATAAAAGAAACCTTCTGCTTAAACTCTCTTCATGAAGTTTGTAACTTTTGATGTCTGAAGTATTCTCATGGCCTAATAAAGAAGCTTAATTGATAATGTAAATAAATCAAGGGATAGGGGCAACATTGTCTTAATCAGTTTAATGTATTATGGACCCCATTTATCATTAAACAGTCAAACGTAAATGTCAAGTGTCGATAAGACAATATTTTCTGTCATTTCCTTCGAATATCTCTGGTCATTGGCTCCGGATTCATGTTAAGCCGTCTTCATCCAAATTATAGTCGATTACTGTATTAAACTCCCCACCATGGAGTAGTACGTTGTCACTGTTTTCAGCTCTATATTCTTCCAGTGAATGTGTAAAAAAGGATTACTGAATCTGGCCCAGGAATGTTTCTAAAAGCAATATTTAAATCTTCAACAGTTTTTTGTACTATAATAATGCTTCTACTATTTAACTTGAGTTGAAATTTAGAATCAGAGAGTATAGCTACCCCCAAATGTATATGTTCCATTATCGCGGAAAAAATGCACCGTATACTATTGTTTTCATTCAGTTTGCTTTTTGTAATTTTACTTAAGGCTTTTTTGCTGTAAGAAAATGGTGTATGATCTGTTTTGTCTCACAACAAAATTGTGTATCATCTGTGTTGTCTGACAAAAAAATGGTGTATGATCTGTGTTCTCCGGCAACGCATTTTAATTTCTGCCAGCTTTTATATACTACTGAAATGGATTAGTGTTATCCAAGGTTACATTTGATGCAGTAAGAGGAAATGTTGTTGTCGTCGTTGTTTACTTGATCATGTATTTTCATTTCAAGGAAGAAACTCTATCAGTCGGGGTCCTAATACAAAATGTGCTAATGCACTAATAGTCCTTGGTACAACAAAAAATGAGGCATGTCATTGTTAGTTATCTAGGTCATTGCTTCTACGTAACACAAAACAGAAACTTTTTTAATAACTATTTCAGTGATCATAAACAACTGTACAGCTCCCAAGTGTGAATATAGAATTGAATACAGTCATATGCGTTCCCATGAGGTTGTTGTTTTTAGTTCAGTTGTCAAATTTCACGCAAAAGGATTAGTTTTAAGTGCCAACAGCTTCGCATAAATTTGCTCCCTTATATTATCAACCAATATAAACGCCCACATTTTTCTTTCTGTTTGTAACGCTTGCCAATCAAGAGGGCGCGAGTTCGAAACTCGTGGTGGCATCCCACAATTTTTTACTTTTTTTGTATATTTATCTTCAAACTTTATTTTAAACTC
>JAECUM010023582.1:0-49014 GCA_016617855.1 Megalonaias nervosa
GTGTTGGAATATTGGAAGGGAAAAAGACTCATGCAGATAGATTGACTGATTGATAGATATGACAGGGCAGATCTATCGATTAATGGAGAGATCGATGAAATAATGAATACTCAGAATTGCTGTACTATATCCAAATGAAACAAGCATTCAGAGAAAGGCTTACATCAAATTGATCAAGTATGTATTTATGCAGAAACAAAACTACTTTGCTGCCTTGAATTTTAAAACCGATCGTCACTTCGCTTTTCTGACAAGAAAACCGACTCTCTGGACACTGTACATTGACTGATTATAAACATTATATTTGTCGAAAAAACAGGAAAACATCCAATCCGATTCAGAAGTCATGTAAAATTCACGACATACGCCGGCATCATTTCAATTTATTTGCATTCGAGGAAAATGCTTAATTTATTGATATATTTGCTATATCAATTTTTCGATAATATATGACCTCTTGACCTTGACCCTGACAAGACTGTTGGAGCACTAATTGATTGAAAGCTCCCAGTTCGTAGCCTTCTACAACCAAGAAATTACAAAGTATTGAATGGATACATTTTTCCTAATTGATCATGAATTTGCAGATGGTAAACACGTCTACAATCCAATGTATACATAGGATATAAAAAAACAAAAACAAAAACCCCACATATTCTACTATCATTCACTAATCTTCTATACCCGAAGTTTATGCATGTATGGTTTTAAATTGTTATTATTATTATTATTATTATTACCCAGGTCACTAGTAAATTAATGCCCAACTCAATCGTTTCAGAAAGGCGACATTATAAAACAAAATATCCGTTGACATTCATACGAAACTCAAAGGATTATACATAGTAAGATAAATAGAAAAACAAAAGCTTTTGAAGTTAAGAAAAAATACCTTGATAAGTGAGTTCATTACTTTAGATGGAGAAAGAACATGGTCATTTAAAATTTTAAAATTCAAAAACTACATACACGTAGAATCTCTGGAATTTCAACTGTAAATATTCGAGTATAAAAACATTGATTGCATACGTAAAACATGTCTCTCCATTGGTTTCGAAGGATAACAAGAATCGGTAGCACAGAGAGAGCATCTAGCATAATGTATGAAAACAATGTTATTTCTCCATAAATACGACATGCCGAACTCACAGTAAACATATAATTGGTTTCAGGCACGTGGATCAACATCATGATAATTGGTTTAATTGGGTCAATGTATTAGTAATCGGTTTAATTGGGTCAATGTATTGATAATTGATTTAATTTGGTCACTGTACTGATAATGCAAGGAATTAAATACAGCTTATTTAAGTAAATTCCTATTATCATACATTATGTTGTTTGGAAATGACACTAATCCAATGACTGATCAAACCATTATTGTTGTTTGAAACAAGATCGCGAGTAGTTGCATGATTTTGAACAAGACTTTGTGAGGCAGTGAAATTAACTGCTGTCTGCCCTCTGCTTAAAACCCCATGTCATTTTCTCCTACAAGGCACGAACTGAAAACTTTACATTGAAGACATTTTTATCACAACTGTTCTTCTGGAAAAGGTTAAAAAAAAAAGCAAACAAATCAATATACGCAACCTGTGATGGAATAGATTACGGAAGAAAAATGAATCTTAGAATTATCAATTTGTGCGCTGGGAATATTTCAATCGTCTTGATGTAACAGAAACTAAAATAGAGAGAAGAGAGCACTAAAGAGAGTGTACCAATGTGTAAGTATCTAAAACTTTCGACTTTTTCTGTTTGCCAACTTTGTGTGAGTAGGTTTTGCATTCGCATTGGCTATAAATGTTTTTCTTTTCTTTCTTGCAGGTCTCACAAATGTTTTTAATTATTTAAACATTTAACATTTGCCTATATAATCAATATATTCTGGTTTGAAATAAGATCTTTTATGTTATGCGATGCATGTATTTACAAGCTCTTAAATTTTGCATCAATAAGACAAACTATTTAACGTCATGGAGTGTTCCTAATAACGCTTTTGTAATAGTTGGTCTTGTGTAGCAAAGGCTCCTACAGAGCACTGTGCTGTGAATAAATAATTTTGTGTATCCGAAACTTTAGTCATGTTTTTGGCTATTCTGAGAAGGTCGATAGAGACATATCTCGATCTGCTAAATATTTAGATCTCATTCCTTCACTTATAAAAGGCGTATAGCAGTGATTTTAGCTATCATCAAAGACACTGAAGCTATTTGTACAGACGATTAAAGTTTGACCGCTTAAGCGCCAGATGGCAGCACTGGCATTAGCGTTCCTCCATCAAACTAGAGTTTACATCTGATGCCTTCATTTCCTGGTTGTACCAGAATGCACGCAATGTCTTATCCATCCATCTTGAAATACGAATCTTCTATGACATTTTATGGTATATGGAATATCATTCACTTTCTAACGATAATACAAAGATAGAAACGCATAAATTACATTTTGCTTCTTGCAAATAGTGTTAAACTTCCCTAGTAAATGAGAAATATTTTTGTTAAATACCTTAAAACACAAATTGTACGGGAAGCCCTATATTAGGGAAGAATTTTGAAAAGTTACATATTCTGGTACTTAATCCCTTGAAAAACCTTTTGACTTCATATTCAAAATCAACCGAATAGAGCACAACACATGTTTTCAACCAGTATTTGCTGTTATTCACAACCAACTTTACCTAGAACCTGAACTGTACGCAACAAGTAATGGTTGTTATCCTTTGCGGTGTTCTGGCACTAACTGAATATTCGAAATTTCTAGTCAAACAAGTTTTAGATTTTAAGATGAATAATATTATTTGTACAGCGTTTCTTTATTTTATTAAACCTTTAGGGCCATTTGCTGTTTAAAACTGAATGACTACGTTAAACATATGATAAAAATCCCAAAAGAGTTGGACCAATGACAACAGAATCAGCAAAGTCATCTCCAAACTTAGTTCCCTTGGGTGTAATAACAGCTGAAGACCGTGCCGTCTGTTAAACAATATACAAACTTAACCATTTTATCCATGATGCTATGTGCTTCTCAATATGGATGCAGAATTATCTTTCTTTATCCTTGTATCATCCTTTGACTAGAGCTGCGATATCAACGGAATCTTAATTAGTCATTAATTATTTTAATCCACAGATTAGCAAGGAAACTTAGACCATAATCTAGCTAGGTCAGAGAAAGAGGAAACATTGTCAGACAGAAGACTTGTGTCCATCAGAGAAACGACTTGTCTCTCTGGTAATCAAAGCAATAAAAACAGATTGATTTATAAGGTATCCACTATCTGAAAGGCAAAGAGTGTCATAGTCAGTACGACTATTAGACTGGGCCACTGCGGGTATGGCAGTTGCTGGGTAGAATATAAAATAATGTTTTGCTGGTCATAAAAATGTCGAGTTTATGTGGATAAAATTCTACTTATGTCCGGATGTATATAAGTAAACTATTACACACTTTAAGGATACAAGGCTGAACTTAAGGCAATTTAGATGTTGTAGTTCCGCTGCAGGAGTATGTATCCAAATAAGTAATTTAATGACGAGAGAGGACAGAGGGACAGACAGACAGACAAAGAGAGAAAGGTTTATCCGTATCTGGTAGATATATATATTCAAACATAACATTAAAGTCCACACATTCACCCACAACTATTGATATAATGAATTAGAAATTGTGGAATTAATTAGTAATTGTGTATGGAGACGAGTTGTGAAGTGGGAACGAATTCGAAGAATTTGTAATAGTACACGTCCTAATAAGTTTCACTGCCACAGCTTCAACAACAGACCCATCCTAAAGTTTCCGCCAGTAAAATGATTGGTCGGCCAAGTCGATTCTCAAAGACTGGGCCCAACGGGGGATCACTAGTGGCATATCAGAGGAATCGGAATGGCCAATTACAAAGGGGCATTTTTCATACGCTCCTTAAAGATGGCAAATGCCCATCATGGACATCATGAACAGTTACTGTGAGTACCAAATAATTAGAATTTTAATTATTTTTTCGAAGTCGACGTTCTGGCATATTATTTTTTTGGCGGGAGAGGGAGGGAGGGATGTGGCGTAGTTTCTACTATCCTTTAATCCAAAAGCAGAGGCGATTTTAGGGCTGTGCGTGCACGGTACGAAATGAGGACAATGGGCCCCCTAAATCTAATTTCTATATCACTGAAGAAATTCTGTGAAATAATCATAAACAAATACAGGTTTGTTTTTAAAATCAAATTTATTTTTAAATGAATTGCTATAATCATTATCTATTTTAAACAAACTCCAAAATTTTCAGCCACCCCACCCCCCAGCTCGCGGGCCACCTCGCTCAGTCTGCTACTGTCCAAAAGACAGATCTAACATCAAGACGAGATTAACATCCCAAGCTCCTATCGGGGCTTCATTGTTGTCTTAAAGTGAAACAATAGATGCAGTTATGAAACGCTTCCAGTTTACAAGTAAAGGAAAGAACCAAATCGGTAACATGCTCAAGCCCAGTCAATATACCAGGTCCTCAGGTCACCAAACTTCTAAATTGTAGCGCACATACACTCAAATTCAGAATTGCCTGGCATCTTATATTTGTAAAAATGTAAGAAAACACATTACACATATTTAGGGGAAATCTGTATGCAAGTGTTTAGCTGACTGGCAATCTATGGTATTTTCATTAGTTTCTTTCTTATTATCTTTCAAAATAATATTCTGATTATGTGCCTGAATTCTCTTCAAGAGTTTTATGAATACGGGACAAGGTCCTTTAAAACAGTACAATGTTTCATGAATACGGGACAAGGTCCTTTAAAACAGTACAATGTTTCATGAATACGGGACAAGGTCCTTTAAAACAGTACAATGTCTCATAAACACGGGAAAAGGTCATTTAAAACATTGCAATGTTTCGTGAATACGGGACAAGGTCCTTTAAAACAGTACAATGTCTCATAAACACGGGAAAAGGTCATTTAAAACAGTGTAATGTTTCATGAATATGGGACAAGGTCCTTTAAAAATAATACACTATTTCTTGAATACGGGTTGTTTAAAACAATAAAAAAACAAAGATTTTCAAGATATCAGTTATGACAAAAGTTAATAGGTGGCCTCTGGAGAATATTAAATATAGTTGACTGTGCAAAGTACACAGTTCCTACCGAAGAGTGAATTCTGTTGACGAGTGCGTGCCGAAGACAGGTTGGCTGCTCTACACAGATGAACACTGAAGACAGGTTAGTTCTAGAAACAAATCATATTTTCTGACAGGTTAACTGAAGTAGAAGGTGTGTTGCCAAAACCAAGCCGTTAATTACCCTATGGGCCTTTTCATGTATAACACAGATTGTTTTAGCAAACAATACTAAATTACAACCTTAGGAAGGATTATTTATCTTAAGAAAGAGAGCTAATATAACACCCACCTGCTGGAGAGGTCATTCATGTTTATCTTTTAATTTTATTCCGAAACCAGTTGTGGGATGCTTTGTAAAAAGGAAAACTTACTTTTAAGAAGAAAACAAACAACTAAAAGAAAGTTGGTTATCAATCACCACTCTGAATACACTTTTCTGTATCATCCTGGCAGACATGCAAAATTAGCTAGAAGATAAACGTATCCATTGGACACTGCTTCTCAAATCTTAGCCATTATGTGCGGGAGGGGGGTGTCTATCCTTCATGCAAACGCATATATTGATTGTACCTACATTATGTGCAGGAGGATCTATCATTCATGCGAACATATATATTGATTATATCTATGGTTTACTACAAAATATGCATGAACATTGATGTGTCTAGACTTCATAACCTCAAGGAAAACGTTTCTAGATAACTAAGACTGTACCATAAAGCAGAGAGATCTGTCCACATTTTTCCATGGAAGTTCTCTTTTTTATGTTCAGGATCTGTGCTCAAAGGCAAGAGATTTTAATTTAAAGGAAACAATTGTTTTTATGTGTATATATCATTGTTAATGTTGTACATGGTTGTAAGAAGATTTATCTATATATATGTGTGTGTGTGTGTATGTGTGAGTACATCTCAAGTTTTAAAATGGACAGAAACTAAAGTGTGAGAAAAGAATATTGCTAATTACTCTATAAAGAATACACCTATCAGTAGAAAGGTAGAGTTAGAGGTAGGTACTAGATAGACGGATAGACAGATAGATTAATAGATAGTTGGTCTATAAGGTTATCTCTAACATATTAGTCATTATACATGAGCATATGAGTAAGTACTGAACATATTTTTGTTAATTGTTCTCATATGGGCAGAAATACCCTTTGCCTTGATAGTCTGCAATTGTTGCCATTGAACTATAGAAATACCAATTGCTTGATAGTCTACAATTGTTGCCATTGAACTACAGAAATACCCTTTGCCTTGACAATCTACAATTGTTGCCATTGAACTATAGAAATACCAACTGCTTGATAGTCTACAATTGTTGCCATTGAACTACAGAAATACCCTTTGCCTTGACAGTCTACAATTGTTGCCATTGAACTATAGAAATACCAATTGCTTGATAGTCTACAATTGTTGCCATTGAACTACAGAAATACCCTTTGCCTTGACAATCTACAATTGTTGCCATTGAACTATAGAAATACCAATTGCTTGATAGTCTACAATTGTTGCCATTGAACTACAGAAATACCCTTTGCCTTGACAGTCTACAATTGTTGCCATTGAACTATAGAAATACCAATTGCTTGATAGTCTACAATTGTTGCCATTGAACTACAGAAATACTCTTTGCCTTGACAATCTACAATTGTTGCCATTGAACTATAGAAATACCAATTGCTTGATAGTCTACAATTGTTGCCATTGAACTACAGAAATACCCTTTGCCTTGACAGTCTACAATTGTTGCCATTGAACTATAGAAATACCAATTGCTTTATAGTCTACAATTGTTGCCATTGAACTACAGAAATACCCTTTGCCTTGACAATCTACAATTGTTGCCATTCAACTAGAGAAATAGACTTTACCTTCATAGTCTACAATTGTACTCATCCAACTATAGAAATACCCTTTGCCTTTATAGTCTACAATTGTTGCCATTGATCTAGAAAAATACCCTTTGTCTTGACAGTCTACAATTGTTGCCATTAATCTAGAGAAATACCCTTTGCCTTTATAGTCTACAATTGTTGCCATTCAACTACAGAAATACCCTTTGCCTTGATAGTTTACAATTGTCACCATTGATCTAGAGAAAATATCCTTTGCCTTGATAGTCTGCAATTTTTGCCATTGATCTAGAGAAATACTCTTTGCCTTGACAGTCTACAATTGTTGCCATTCAGCTATAGAAATACCCTTTGCCTTGATAAGTCTACATTTGTTGCCATTCAGCTATAGAAATACCCTTTGCCTTGATAAGTCTACATTTGTTACCATTCAACTATTAATTTAATTGCTATGTGGACTTCATTATTTAAAATATCAACTCAAAATCTTCAATCAGACAATTTTTGACAGATGTACTTGTAACCTACCAGATTTATGGTATAAAACATCGAGTAAAAGGACATAAAATGGCAGCATGTGGCTATTTGCTTTTCACCTTGCACAAAATTGCCACCTTTTGTGTCCACAGCAATTATCTTCTGCTTTTTAAGTCCAAATGCAAATTATATTAGAGATAGAAAATATGTGAAAATCCATTGTCATTCCTAAGCAACCAGACTGTAAAATCCAACTGCCCAGTAAACAACAGCAGTTGCCCTAAGCTGTGGAAATTAGAACTATTCAACAACTTTTGACTGCCCACTGGAAAAGCAGACTGACTGCAAACTCTGGTTGCCAGTAAAATCACGTGGTGTCTTCATTAGAAATTCCCTACTGTACTTCCACTAAAAGTGATTAATCAACAGTAAATCAAAACTTTTTGCAAAATGTTTAATCAAATTATTACCTTCATTTGTCAATAAATGATACCAAAAATTTAAGATTTAATCTCACTCACGATTTTAATTTTTATGACTCATCATTTCCCTGTATGCTCTTAGAACATAAAGAAACTCTAATATTGATATAAAAAAGCCAATTTCAAAGTTCTAAAATAGATATCATTCTGCCTGATATGAACATTAATGTTATTCCAAACACACTGATTTAATTGGTATTTACAGTAATTTTGTTTTCTTTTACTAAAACGTTTCTTTTTCATTTTATATATTACTTTATTACATTACATCTTATGGAAGTTATTCCCCTAATACTGCATATCAGTGCAAGTTACCATCTATTTACAAAAGTTAAATTGTCTGTCTCTCACAATTTTCTCAGAAGAAAAGACAATTATAATTAGTACAGAGTAAGTATGTATCATTATCATGTATCTACACTGAAATATGAAAGAGCAAGTGCATTTTGAAGACATCCATGTAGAAAACAATGAGATAAAAGAGCCCTTCATGATGTGGAGGAAATTTAAAACAAGTACAGTCTCTGCAAATGGGTATTTATGAATGGTGGATAAAGAGAACATGGTTATTCTAAGTAAATATTTGTGTCTCCTCTATTGTTTTGCAATATCCTAAACTGTACCAGAAAATAAACATCCCTGTTCCATTGAGCTTAACACTTGGTGTAAGCTACATGTAGCCCTGAAACACTGTAGTGGCTGAAATCAGGATTATTTTGCATGATTGACTCTGCCAGGAAAGCATCAAGTCTTTAGGAAACATTAACAACTGATACAAATAACAAGAAGCAGACCCATATGTTGCCAATACAAATGGACTTTTCACCATAGTAATCAAAACTCATAGTCAACCATAGTCATCAATGTCAAGTTACCACACTGGGCTGTGTCTGTCATGCCCTTGGTTGTCCAAAGACAGAATTTAGTTACCTGATTTGGCTGTGTCTGTCACGCCCTTGGTCATCCAAAGACAGAATTTAGTTACCTAATCAGGCTGTGTCTGTCATGCCCTTGGTCGTCCAAAGATAGAATTTAGTTACCTAACTGGGCTGTGACTGTCATACACTTGGTTGTCCAGCAATAGAATTTAGTTACCTGATCGGGCTGTCACTGATACCCTTGGTTGTCCAAAGACAGAATTTAGTTACCTGATTGGGCTGTGACTGTCATACACTTGGTTGTCCAAAGATAGAATTAAGCTATCTAACTGGGCTGTGACTGTCATACACTTGGTTGTCCGGAGATAGAATTTAGTTACCCAACTGGGCTGTAACTGTAACACATTGCTTGTCCAGAGATAGAATTTAGTTACCCAACTGGGCTGCGACAGTAATACATTGGTTGTCCAGAGACAGAATTTAGTTACCCAACTGGGCAGTCACAGTAATACATTGGTTGTCCAAAGATAAAAATTAGTTGTCCCCAGATGCCAAGCAATGGATTATTCCACCCTGACAATGTATCACATAAGTGAAAAGCTGATATGATCCAGTGGTGGATTTTTCTAAGACATGTATACTAATTACAATTCTATGACAATAGTCTAGATTGGCCACATGGTTTAATTTTGTAAGCCCCTCAAAATCTAGTGACAATTCAAAAATGAGGATCTAAGTATGAGATGGGATTAAAGATTATTGAACTCAAAATCTCATCTGTTGCTGTACATCATCCTTGATCTAAATGGTAGCAAGGTGTGATGCTTACAGTATTGGAAAATATTTATCTTTGACATCATGTATGTATTTCCCCTTCCACAAAGTTAAAATGGGGGCATTACTATCATTCAATGATTACATATAACTGAAAACTGTTTGTTAAACAATTACCAATTACACTTGCATACAAGATGAATCCAACTGCAAACAAAAAGATCTTGATCTGCAGTTGCTAAATGCACCTTCAGATCAGGACTGCTCCAGTGGCATAGTGGTTAGAGGTCATGTGTTCGAACCCTGGCCAAGTCATACCAAAGACTTATAAAAATGGTATTAACAGCTGCCTTACTAGGTGCTCAGGATTAAGAGGTTAGTGTTAGGACTGGTTGGCCTGGTGTCAGGATAATGTGCTTGGGTGGGACATAATGCTAAATGTCTGCAGGATGATGCCCCAGTGCTAGTCATCACTATAAACTGCCACACTGCAGATATCATAGCAATGTGACTGAAAATTGTTAAAGTTACATTAGAAATCCAAAACACACACACACACACACACACACACACACACACACACACACACATCAGATTTCTATGTTGTTCATTCTACTAATTTTTTCCTAACAAACTGCATAGACCAAGATCTGCTGGTGTGTTATTTGATAGTAGATCTGGCTATATGCAGTTTGCAGTTGCAGTCAACTTGTAAGCAAGTAAATATGGCATTATGGCATGTTTAATGTTCACCCTTATGAAAAATAAGTCACATATTCAGTATGGAATTTATTTACAGCTGAAGTTCCAGAGGTAGAAATATTCTCATTGGCATTTCATTTAAAATCAAATAAATCATGATTGATTCATTTCATTCAATGATAAAATTATTCTATAATTTTGTACATATATGAAAATTTAAAATAAAATTCTTGGACATTTAATGAATATTTTCCAGTATATACATATACATCAGATGATGCAGGTCTAGAAATATGTACATCTTGCGAATGATCGGCTTTGATTACCTACAGCTAATGAACTCACTGAATGTCCGACAACATAAAATAAGGCACATGTAAATGAAAAAGATCACAGTCTGGTGTGCATGAAAACTATTAGCCCGTCCGCTTATGGTACCTGTGCACGTGTAGGAATCAGTTTGGTCATGTCCTGATGCACACTGACATCTATAGGAACCAATTGTGTTTATGCACTGCGTGTTTCCATTACAGTGATGGCCGTATTTTCCTCCTACCCCGAGACATTCATTGATATCTGCAGAGAAATTGGAAAATATGTCATACCATTGTATCCTACTTTAGTCATTAATACTACTCCTGTTAGTATTTGTACCCTCCTTTAATCATTAATGTTATTCCTGTCAGTAGTTGTATCCTCCTTTAATCATTAATGTTACTCCTGTCAGTAGTAGCATTCTACTTTAATCATTAATATTACTCATGTCAGTAGTTGTATTCTTCTAACATCATTAATGTTACTCATGTCAGTAGTTGTATCCTACTTTAATCATTAATATTACTCCTGTCACTAGTTGCTTTCTACTTTAATCATTAATATTACTCATGTCAGTAGTTGTATCCTCCTTTAATCATTAATGCTACTCATGTCAGTAGTTGTATCCTCCTTTAATCATTAATGCTACTCATGTCAGTAGTTCTATCCTCCTTTAATCATTAATGCTACTCATGTCAGTAGTTGTATCCTCCTTTAATCATTAATGCTACTCATGTCAGTAGTTGTATTCTCCTTTAATCATTATTGCTACTATTGTCAGTAGTTGTATCCTACTTTAGTTATTAATGCTATTCCTGTCAGTAGTTGTATTGTATTTGTGTATGGATATCTGTGTAACATTGACAGGTACAACTCTGTCGCATTAGACAATTTATCAGTGTCTTCAAAAATACTAATTTTGGATACATCTGAATGCACAAAGGATGCTCTAAAGCTGATATAAATGATTCAGGAAATAATTTTTCGATTTACTGATTTTTTCATTATTCTTACCTGTAATCTTACAATTAAAAATTGTAATGTTTGAATATTATTACAAGTCAATATCCAATAAAGTTTGACCAAAACTAAATGGATAAACATTCTAAAAATTGATAATAATTTTGACTTACATCATTTATTGTTTCCTAAATAATGTTTTAAACTGGTACAAGTTTGACACTGAGAATATTAGACAGTGATCTTTGGGGATAATTTTTTGTACATACAATCTAGCTTACCTTCACAATTCCTTCCGTCTCCCTGGAAACCAGCTTTACATTGGCAAGCATAGCGAGTAGCCAGATTTATACATGTACCATTGCTATGGCAGTCATTGCCCAACCCACAGAAGTCTGTTCCTACAGAAATAAGTCCGTAAAGATGTTAAATTTTTTGTCATAATCAGTAAATATTAAATAGTTTATACTGTATGTCATGAGTAATGTCCCAGACTTCAAAAGTCCTAGAATATACAGTAAATAATGACACAGACTTCAAAATGTTCTAGACTCGACTGTAAATAATGACACAGACTTCAAAAAATTCTAGACTGGACTTTAAATAATGATACATCTTCAAAAGTCCTCAAATGGACTGTAAATAATGACACAGACTTAAAAAAATTCTAGACTGGACTTTAAATAATGATACAGCTTCAAAAGTCCTCAAATGGACTGTAAATAATGACACAGACATCAAAAGTCGTAGGATGGAATGTAAATTCAAGATAATTTTCAAAAGAAAATATATTGCAAAGAATTTAGTGGAATTGTTACGACAGGACCGTTACGGTCTATTAAAGTCTTGGTTATATTTTAAAAAGTAGTTAGTAGGTTGAGAGTAGTTCGATATTAAATTTACAAAAGTTAACAGCCAAGATAGCATGCATTTGAAACTTGCAACAACTAAGTGTCCTATTTATGAAGCTCCATTTATTGCATTCTGTTTTGTATTTGCAGGAATCGTTTTATTACCTTGGCACACTGGGCAGCACTCCCCCTGTATGTGAAGAACATCTTTTTCATCACAGTTTAGTTTGGGACAACTGGTCTGAGGGTCCTGACGCTCACATACCATACGGCCATCCTAAAGAAAATTTTAACAGTATTAAGTCAGAGCATCAACTAGTTCATTTTGTTTAAAATGATTATGAGAAGGATGATGGTACATGTATTGGTGTTTGTGATGTTTAAGGTGACGATGGCAATAGTGGTTGTGCTAAAAGGCATGATGGTTGTAGTGGCTGTTGTAGTAATGTTGATAATGTATGATGAGTGTCTTACAATGAAAATGACTTAACCTGAACAAAGACTGATACAATAGGAATTACAATGATAATCATTTTCTTTACATATACAATAGTGTTCTCTTGTGGAAACAGAATCATATGAGTGATTCTTAAGTTATATATCTTAGTAGAAGGTAAATGATCAATAATTCAAACACACAGACAATTGAGCACCCATGACGGCACAATATTTCATTGATAAATACAAAATGGACCTGGATACTTACATGGCATGTGCAGGTGACACAAACTCTTGGACTGAAGCCATCTCCATGGTCATAATACTTCCCACTGTAATAACAGTTAGCTGAAAATCAGAAAAAAAAGTATGTTTTATGCCTCTCCTGAAATAAACTGACAACTAGAGCTATTAACAATAAATACATCAACAAAGGTCTGCTCATTGAAAATTGCTGAGCAGGGCCTTAAAGGAACTAGTGGCAGGGCCTTAAAGGAACTAGTGACAGGGCCTTAAAGGAACTAGTGACAGGGCCTTAAAGGAACTAGTGGCAGGGCATAATATAGAAGAACAAGCGGCAGGACCTTAAACAGAAGCACTAGTGGTGGACTTTTAACAGAGGAATTAGTGGCAGGACCTAAAACAAAGGAACTAGGAGAGGGCCTTAAACAGATGAAATAGGGGAGGGCCTTAAACAGATGAATTACGGCAGGGCCTTAAATAGAAGAACTAGGGCAGGGCAATAACAGCTCTGATGAACTAGGTAAGGGTCTTAATCAATGAAACCAGGGCAGGGATTTAAAAATAGGAACTAACTCCAGGGCCATAAAGGAACTAGTGCTTTGAATCCAAAGTTAGGATATGATGACCATTCAGGACATGTTAGGATATGATAACCACTCAGAACAAGTTAGGATATGATGACCATTCAGGACAAGTTATGATATGATGACCATTCAGGACCGTAACTCATCAAATTAACGTGTTGTGCTCAAAATCCTACTCACTCAAGGTCTTGGCAATGCAAGGGTACATGATACATTTGGTTGAAATCCTACTCATTCAAGGTCTTGGCAATGCAAGGGTACATGATACATTTGGTTGAAATCCTATTAATTCAAGGTCTTGGAATTGCATAGGCACATTATACATTTGGTTGAAATCCAACATTCCTTAGTAATGTAATGTTGCCAAAACCAAAGATTAGGAAGATGGGCAATCATAAACTATAGCTCTTCTCAATGGTAATATAGGAGGATGGGCAATCATAGACCATAGTACTTCTCAATGGTAACATTGGAAGATGGGCAATCATAGACTATAGCACTTCTCAATGGTAATGTACCAGGACTGGCAATCATAGACCACAGCACTTCTCAATGGTAATGTAGGAGGATTGGCAATCATAGACTATAGCCCTGCTCAATGATAATGTAGGAGGATGGGCAATCATAGACCATAACCCTTCACAATGGTAATATATGAGGATGGACAAAAATTGCATGGTGGAATGCTAGAAATTGGTTTGGTATGGTTGTGATGTGTTGTGGAATGCTAGAAATCAGTTTGTTTTGTTATGATGTGTGATGGAATGCTAGAAACTGGTTTGCTTTGTTTATGATATGTGGTGGAATGCTAGAAATTGGTTTCGTTTGGTTGTGATGTTTTATGGCACAGCAGCACATTATATTTAGTTAGTGCCTGGACTATGGAAGAAAAGTGTGTCAACCTGGAGCACACATCAGTAAACAACTGAGTTGATCAGATGGTAAGATTCAAACAGACCCTTCTAACTATGAATAATCAGGTGCACTAAACACTGGGCCACAGCAGCTGTATTGCTTGAAATCAAACTCACTTACAGTCCTGTCAGTATAAAGAAGCACACTATGTTTGGGTGAAAATGAACAAGACATAATAAAGTTATGTTGCAGAAACCAACACCTGAAGGACAGACAATCATAGAGCACAACACCTGAAGGACAGGCAATCATAGAGCACAACCCCTAAAGGACAGGCAATCATAGAGCACAATGCCTGAAGGACAGGCAATCATAGAGCACAATGCCTGAAGGACAGGCAATCTTAGAGCACAATGCCTGAAGGACAGGCAATTATAGAGCACGCCTCCTGAAAATGATGTTGCAGAATGATGTAAATGAAAATCATTAACAGTCCTATCAATTCAAAGCAGCAAGTAAATTCAAACTGAAATCCAACAAACCTTACTAAAGTTATGTTAAGAATATTAATGTAAATAGGACAGGTAATTAGGGGTCAAAAATCCTGCAAATCATGCCAGGAAATGCAAGATCCAATTCCTTCTAGATATCATCAATATCAATATGCATGTTAAATTTAGTCAAAATCTAATTATCATTGGTATAATTACAGTGCTAAAACCAAAGTTGGGAGAACAAGGAATTTAGGCCATAATTCCAGATAATGAAGACACAGACGCTGAATCAAAATTCTTTGAGCTCACATCAGGGATAATGAGGCATATAAAATTTTAATTGAAATCCAACAATTTTGAGCAAAGTTATCTTGCAGAAACAAAACTATCAAGAGACAGACAACTGGACAATGTGATATACTATATGTCTACATATACTTTGTCCACTGGGATCATAATTAAAATAACAATCAGAGTGCTCTCCCTGTGCATTCATTATTCCAGATGGTAAGCTTGCACTATTCATGAACCCCACAAAACCTGTCTCAAAAAGACAATTTGGGTGTCTTTGCTCATGAACCCCACAAAACCTGTCTTGAGAGGACAATTTGGTTGACTGCTAAAAAATAATAACCCTATATCAGAGAATAAAATAATAAATCTGACTTTGGTTTATGCTGAAAACTTATATGTATTATGTAAGTGGATGACACGTTAACATGATTTTAGGGCTGCTTTCAAAAAATGTCTAAATCAAGCAAAGATACAAACAATAAAAAAAAGTTCAGTTCCAAAATGTATTTTGTTACATGTACTTCTCACTGTTATTTAAAGCTGCTGGATAAATATTGCACATAATGGATATGCTTAATAAGAATAAAACCTCCATATATTGTTTCTGTTTTCAAACTTTCTATAATGCATAACATACATATCCCCGGTCCACAAAGTTTGCATTGCTTAGGAAACATGTCAAAGTGCAATAAATATGCAATGACTGTCTGCACTAATCCATGTTTAGACCCAGTGAAATCACGCAGAACATTTCAGTCACTATAGAATACTGAAATGCCAGGGAGGGAATCTTAATCAGGATATTGATTTTAAGTTATGGAATGTGAATTTTAAATTGAATTGTCTGAGAACCAGACTGCATAAAACTACATTTCTGCCATTAACCTGACTTATTATAATTTCAGCATATGCAGCATGCTATCAACATTTTTTAATATATTATGAGCCTATTAGCATTCATACATCAGATAACAATATGATAAAAACATCATCTTTAAAATTGAATAATATTACTGAATGACTCTAAGGCAGTCACTGCACCTCAGTAAATGATTTTCACAAAGCCTCTGCAAATGTGTTGTGCATAGTACTTAGATGAAGATACCTAAACCATTCTCGAGAGAATTGAGGACAAGTAAAACATTCATAAAGAAACGAGGACACCTAAAGCATTCATACAGAGAAATGATGACACCTTATCAATTCATAGAGGGAAAATGAGCATGCATAGAGTAATGAGGACACATTAAGCATTCATACAGAGCAATAAGGACAACTAAAGCATTCACAGAAAGAAATGAGGACATGTAAAGCATTCATAGGGATAAATAAGGACATGTAAAGCATTCATAGGGAGAAATGAGGTCATCTAAAGCATTCATAGGGAGAAATGAGGACATCTAAAGCATTCATAGGGAGAAATGAGGACATCTAAAGCATTCACAGAAAGAAATGAGGACATCTAAAGCATTCATAGGGAGAAATGCAGCAGATAATATCTCATTACTCACAATTATTCTGTTAAGAGTTTATAACTCAGCTGGTTAAGTAGAAACATTAATCAGAAAGTGACCAAAAAGTCCTGTTTTATTCAGAAACATTAATCAAAGCATGTCTAACCAAAATGTCCCATTTTATGCAGAAACACTAATCACAGCAAGTCTGATCAAAAGTTCCAGTTTAATCAGAAACATTACTCAAAGCAAGTCTAACCAAAAAGTTCCAGTTTAATCAGAAACATTAATCAAAGCAAGTCTAACTAAAATGTCCAATTTTATTCAGAAACATTAATCAAAGCAAATCTAACCAAAAAGTTCCAGTTTAATTGAAGCGTGTTAAATAAAAAGTCCCCTTTGATTCCAAATATCCAAAACATTAATCAAAGCAAGTCTAACCAAAATGTCCCCTTTGAATCCAGAACATTAATCAATGCAAGTCTAACCAAAATGTCCCCTTTGAATCCAAAACATTAATCAAAGCAAGTCTAATCAAAATGTCTCCTTTGAATCCAAACCATTAATCAAAGCAAGTCTAACCAAAATGTCCCCTTTAAATCCAAAACATTAATCAAAGCAAGTCAAAGTATCTTTATAGGTCGATTAATCAGTAATGTTAATGACATCTATTTGAAAAGGTTGTCATCAAGGTCTTATTAATAGTCTAAAAGCTTTAGATAATTGGAAAAACGTAAACTTTGCATAGGGTATCCAGCCCCTTCTGGCCCATACTTTGCATAGGATATTCAGCCCCTTCTGGCCCATACTTTGTATAGGGTATCCAGCCCCTTCTGGCCCACACTTTTCATAGGGTATCCAGCCCCTTCTGCCCCAAACTTTGCATAGGGTATCCAGCCCCTTCTGGCCCATACTTTGCATAGAGTATCCAGCCCCTTCTGGCCCATGCTTTGTCCTCTTTTATCATAGAGCTCAAAGAATCTGACACTACAGGCCAGGTATATACCACTATCAGTCATAAAACAAACAAAAGCAAACATGTCACTTCAATTAGAGCCATGGCACCCATCTAGTGCATCTTTCTTTGTCAGTCTACTGCCTCCAGGTAAAGAGATCAATAATCAATAATAAATAAGTAAATTTGTTATTGGTTTCTTTGGATTTGTTTGTTTTCTCACTGCCCATATTGAATTATAACCTGATTCTGGAATGTTATTTGTACACTCTGAATTGTAATCCAATTCTGATATGCTACTTGTACACTTTGAATTGTAACCCCATTCTGGCATGTTATTTGTACACTTTAAATTGCAACTTGATTCTGGTATGTTATTTGTACACTTTGCATTGTAACCCAATTCTGGTATGCTACTTGTACACTTTGAATTGTAACCCCATTCTGGTATGTTACTTGTACACTTTGAATTGTAACCCCATTCTGGTATGTTACTTGTACACTTTGCATTGTAACCCCATTCTGGTATGTTATTTGTACACTTTGAATTGTAATCCAATTCTGGTATGTTACATTTACACTTTGAATTGTAACCCCATTCTGGTATGTAACTTGTACAAGTTGCATTGTAACCCCATTCTGGCATGTTACTTGTGCACTTTGAATTGTAACCCCATTCTGGTATGTTACTTTGCATTGTAACCCCATTCTGGTATGTTACTTGTACACTTTGAATTGTAAGCCCATTCCGGTATGTTACTTGTACACTTGCCTGAATACGATATGGACCATAATTATGCATTCTAGAGGGTGACAAGTATCTGTGAAAATTATTTTTATTTAGGTACTTTAGAAAACAATGCTGAATTTAATATTTAATAAAAGAGCTAATGAATGTACTGTATGCAGTTTTGTTTTATTCTGTGTTCTTTTCCAGACACAGATTTTGTTTTCTTTAATAACAATTGTTATGTCAAATGACTTTCCAGCTGTGTTCAAGGATTAGAAACTTCATGTTTTACAAATTATGAGAGAATTAAGCTTAAGAAAACTCATAAACAAGATATTCTGAACATGTTTAAAAAAATTTGGTATAGTAGTGTCACTTGACCACTATAATAAAAAATTGGCCATGAAACTTGAACTCTGGCAAAAATAAAAAATCCAGTTGTAAACTTTAAATATAATTATGTTGCTGGTAATTATCATGCAGCAAAAACAATTAAAAATGAAGAATGTAATCATACAATTTCCATTGTTAAATAATGGGGTGATAATTACAATAACAGAGACACAACATTTTGCATTTTCAAACCAGGTTGTTTTATAATGAAAAGCTGCATTACATGTATAGAATACAATGTTCATGTACAAAGATTGTAGTATTGTAGTAGGGCATCTTAATTTCAGGTAATAAAAGCATTGTGATGGGGTTTCTAAAAGTTCAGGTTATGTAAGCATTATGATGGGGTTTCTAAATGTTCAGGTAATATAAGCATTGTGATGGGGTTTCTAAACATTCAGGTAATATAAGCATTGTGATGGAGTTTCTAAATGTTCAGGTAATATAAGCATTGTAATGGGGTTTCTAAATGTTCAGGTACTATGAGGCATGTAGTGGGTTTCTTAATGCTCAGTTAATTTGAGGACTTAAGAGAGGTATCTTCCTCAAACTAAACACAACCTTGTGATGCCCACTTATAAGAAGACCAGAGCAAGCTTCATTCCATGAGATAAATTGCAATCTAATAAGAAACACCTCAAAATAAGCCCGCGTCGATTCCAGAACAAGTCTACACTTCAACATAAGTCTAGACTTCAACATAAGTCTACAACTCAGTAATCAGATGGCTGAAACTGAAGACTGATTTAGATTGAACAATCTAATGCCCCAATTCCAAAACACTACAAGTTTTATGTTTGTGACACTGAGGCCTGATCAGGATATGTGACATAAAGTTGAAACTATTTTAGGTAATATGGAGTATGTTCATCTTACATGCTTCACTCCATTACAACTGTACTTAATGACAGCTGCTGTAATTATTATGAATATATCACTTGAACACCTGTAGATGTCATAAAAAAGCAGTGAATAGATCATATAAAGAAATCAAGATGTCATATAAAGCAGTGAATAGATCCAATAAAGACATCTAAATGCCATAAGAATCACATGAAGAACTCTAAATATCATACAAAACTGTAATTATAGTGATCAGATAACATAAAGACCTCTAGATGTCATAAAAAGCAGTGAATTAGTGTGTATTGTGTAAGTGATGCTTTAAGCAGCTGAGTAATGTTTTATGTAATGATTCCCTACAAGCATAAGTAAGTAATGCTTTAGGCAAAGAGTCTCCACAAGCATTATGTAAGTAATGCTTTAGATAATGAGTCCCCACAAGCATTATGTAAGCAATGCTTTAGGTAATGAGTCCACACAAGCATTATGTAAGTAATGTTTTAGGTAATGAGTCTCCACAAGCATTATGTAAATAATGCTTTAGGCAATGAGTCCCCACAAGCATTATGTATGTAATGATTTAGATAATGAGTCCCCACAAGCATTATGTATGTAATGCTTTAGGCAACAAGTCCCCAAAAGCATTATGTAAGTAGTGCTTTAGGTAATGAGTCCCCACAAGCATTATGTAAGCAATGTTTTAGGCAATGGGTCCCCACAAGCAGTATTAGTCCATTAACATTGTTTTCATCTAAGTTTTAATTTCTTCCTTTTTTTAAATAGATGATCTCTCATGCTGAAACACAGTTAATCAAATACTGGGCAGCACCAATTTTGTTTCTTAACACAATATCCCTTGCTGTTGCAATCCAATGACAAGTTTAAGAAAAAAATTAATTTTATTACTTTTTATCTAAATATTTCCTGCAGAGAGATAAATGAATATTCAAGATTTTACTAATAATTTCTTTCTGTTTCCATTTGGAGCACTTCAGACAGTTCAGTTACAATCTCAATCACAATGACTTACTAAGACAAACTGGACAGCATTCCCCATCTCTGTAAACTGGGTTGGCACATTCAGCCGATGGACAGTCTATGTTACGACATTCTACAGTCCCATTCTGAAAAAGAAAATATATGAACAACTCAGACTCTCAAACTCTGTTTTACTACTTTATCTATATCACTGAAACTTAGAATGCAGGAAGCAAAACCCCCAAAGTAATTAATTTGTTATGTTCTACATACATATACATCTTGAGAACAGTCACAGAATGATACTATTATCGGACATTGAACGGACACAGAATGACACTATTATCTGACTCTGAACACAATACTGAGCATATTGTGTTAAATGTTTTGAGAATGTCAGCTCTAGCTGAATAGCCAATCTGACGGCTCCACTCTAACCATGTTTACATTACTGAAATTAAGGATGCTTTCCTGTTATGTTAAATTTCAATAAACCAAAGAGCAAAAATTTTCATGAACTGGCTACAAGTCAGATTTTGGCTTGGGTTTCTGTGAAGCCACTACCCATTTCCAGCAAAGACAGAAACAATGTCTGATATAAGCCATGTTTAAGGATTGTCTATCATTTGTCTCACAAGCTCTGGATTCTTATTTCATGGCAATGGCCAAAGTATGCGGGGATACTTCAACTTTCTCGATCCATCTATCTGCTGAGACAGTTCTAGCATCACATGACCAAGACAATCCCAGCCACGGCTGAATACAGCAACTTTACAAGATATATGGTATTTTGTATGTGTGATTTTAGACAGTTTCTTAGCAAGTTGCAGACATTTTGATCTGTTTGCTATTTGGTGCACAATTCGGCATACATGAATCTTAATGACTGCTGCCAGGAACAATTTTATGCAACTGGAATATTCTAACTGTAAACGCTTGTTCGGTGCATTTGCAGAATTGAATTGATTCTCAGCTCCATTCATTCAAGGTAAACTAGTCCAATACCCAGTCTTACCTAAAGTAAACAACTGGCTCAGTTTTGAATTTTGTTTTAACTTCTTCCTTAGAGAATACCTCATACCTACATTTTGTATAGTATATTCATGGACTGGTTTGAATATTTATACAATGTATGAAGAAGCAATAAAAGTTTTAATCTATAAGTAAGGTAAATGGAGTCAAAGACAAGAATCTTTTACAAACTTGTACAGTAAAGTAATAATCTATGTTATTCCAAAGAACTCCTTGTGTAAACTGTTGCATGTTCCAGTGCCGCAAACTCCACTCATTCTGCATTCCACTGAGGTAAAGATGAGGTAACATTGACAGATAGCTTTGATTCTTCCCCCAGAGTGTGTGCGGTCTATTAAAACAAAGTACCCTCTGCACAGACTGGTATGTAAATCCAGACAGATTTATCCTGGCCTGTTTGCTATATTTGTCTGAACTGCAATGTTGCAAAGTCGAATACAGGAAGTGAATGAAGATAGTGATGTAACATAGAACCTGCAGACTACAACTTTCCTTATTGCCGTACCGATTTACTTGAGAATTATGATAAATTTTAAGATTAAATTTCTAACCTCAAACTGAATAAACTAAGCATGAGATTAGAAACCTATATTTGGTCCACAGCCTTCAGATTTTTCCTAAATACCACGTTAATCAGAAAACTAATAATGGTTTAAACGTTTTTGTTATAACCATATATTTAATGATTGTTGGATATAAGGTATCCAAATTTCGGTTTTCATTTTTTCAAAAGTTCGTATTCCACTTCGCCTCTCACAGAAAAATAGGTTTTAGAAAAAAGAAATAATCATTTGCATAAAAACCCATTTCACGAGCCACATATATTTCAATAATGTAGACATTGCCAAGTGAAGAAATTGTTTTATCCTTTGAAATAAATGTTATCATTATATGCTACAATATAACGAAAAAAATAGGTTTCATTACAGACACGCATTCCTGCATATAATGTGATGGGGGGTTCTCCAAACTTGATGCATGAATTTTCTATCAAGGCAGCAATGATGTTTCCAACAGTATAATTCAGTAAATATAACGTTCATTCGATTTTTCTGGGGTTTTCAAACATCCAATATAGTATTGTACCTCATACAAATAACAGTGATTATTATTGGCGCAAATAATATCACGTGACTGAGAACAAAATGTCAACGGTATAAAAAAAACAATTTATTGTTTTGCCTTTGTGGAACATGATTTGCATTGGGCGAAGAAACCTTCGTATCTCCATATCTTGTACTATCAAGTTCGTATTCCACTTCGTACATATATAAATGTATATAATATGCGTACAGTAATCTATCTTTGTACATTTAAGATAAAAGTGCGAAACAAGTAACTGTTGGAATGTTTTATCAGACACATAGACCAATGATTTCAACGTGTAACTGATGGAAAATACCTTAATATCAAGTAATTTTTGTGAGGTTAAAAGTACTGAAAAATAGTTTTTTTCTAAACATGTTAAGTTTTTTTCTTCATTATCTAAATAAAGCACCAGTATGCCAGTGACATTTAAAATGTTTATGCAAGCGGTTTTTCTTCTCCATGTGATGTAAAACAAAATACGCATTCCCGTCCTGACTTCGAAGATTTTTTTTTTAATATGAAAGATTTATCAACATCTACAATTAATTAGTTCAGCTGAAGCAAACAATGAGAAAGTATCACACGACAAGTCGAGGAGATAGAGATGCATTAAAGTGAGCAAACAATGAGAGAAACATCACACGACTAGTCGATGAGATAGAGCTGCATTAAAGCGAAGCAAACAATGAGAGCATCACGCGACTAGTCGAAGAGATATAGACGCATTGATGTGAAACAAACAATAAGAGGGTCACACGACTAGTCGAAGACATAGAAGTGCATTAAAGTGGAGCAAACAGAATCACACGACTAGTCGAAGAGACAGAGCTGCATTAAAGTGAAGCAAACAGTGACAGAGCATCACACGACTAGTCGAAGAGACCGAGCTGCATTAAAGTGAAGCAAACAGTTAGAGAGCATCACACGACTAGTCAAAGAGACCGAGATGCATTAAAGTGAAGCAAACAGTTAGAGAGCATCACACGACTAGTCGAAGAGACAGAGCTGCATTAAAGGCAATACGCCCTATAGATCATTCAGAGCTATGTCGTTTGTTCAGTTCAGTTACCTTTAACATTTTATTTGAAACAATTGTCCGAACATGACTCAGATATAAAATAATATTCATAAAGTATATTTTTTAAAATGTTGTGGGTCAAATTGCATGCATTTCTAATTTAAACACTTAATGGGATATTACATATTTTATTTTTGCAGCAAACTGATGTCATTACATTCAAAATATATTTAGGGGTTTAGAATTATTTTTAAAAACAGCTTTTGAAATTAGTCTGATATTGTATTTTTCATTCCAATGTAAACAAAAAATTATCTTTCTCCGTTCATATTATTCTGTCGATTTATCTCTCGTGAGGATTTATTTCATCAATCTGTTTCTTCTTGGTCCAAAGTTATCTATTTATTTTGTGTTCATGACACTTCAGTCAGTGTATTCGTTCCCTCAGACCGAATAGATTTCAACTGACCAGGAACCACCTTTTAGGTCAAGATAGAGCAATAATCAATTAGGCCTTTTTATTATTGCTGCTTTTCACTGTATATCAGAAACGCAATTCTGATAGTTGATGTTATCTTCCAAAGATGTTAAATTATCTTTTCATTCTCAAAACGTTTATACATAAAAAAAAAAAAAACGGTTATCCAACTGTCAGCATGTATCAGTTCTGATTATTCAGGTGCCAGATACTGCTTTTTATAATCCGTCCATTCCCTTGCAAGGTAACGCCATTAAATATTCCGTTTTCCCACGGGCTACGAGAGTATCAGGAGGTTTTCCCTGGGGCTACTAAAGTATCGGAAGTTGAATGCAATTCAAAACTAAAAATTTCCTCGCTGAAACACACTAACCCTAACAATATCACATAAAAAATATAAATTCTTATAAACTTGCACGAAATCTGCCATGTTAATAAAGTATATTTCAAAATCAATTATCGCCAAATATTTACATGTGAATTATTAATACGACAGAAGCGATGAAAACGGCTAAATTGTGTGTTCTACGTGATAAAAACCGCAGTGCACTGGAAGGTGAAAACGGCTGTACATTGTGTCTTGAATTATTATATGGTATCACCATTAGCACCGGAACAAAAGTCGGTACTTTAAACGCATTACCATCCTAATGGCAATCTTGCCTTGATGCCATGATAGGCTTCACGATTTCTGTACATACTGAATACCAGACATGAAAACTGGAAGTTTACATTACCTCTTGATTCCGGTGCGGAAGTGTTTACGTTACATCTGGGATAATGTTTGCCCACAAGAGCTGACTGCGGTGTTAAAGCTATTACACATATCCTGGTCAATGATGAGTCGTCCGATCATTTCTTCTGGAAGCAAGGGATGGGCAAGCCGACACGTGAAACGTGTATGTTACTGTGGCAGATCATGAGAATGATGGTCGTCACCATTGGGAGTTATTCATGGGAAGACAAAGGCTTCCAAAAATAAAAATACGCCTAACAATCCGGTTGCTCTGGTAGATAAATATTAGTATGGGATATCTGATATCTGACTCAAACTACGAAATCCAATATCTCAAAGATCCATCATACAAACATCAAATAGGAGTTTTTAAGATCTAGAAAATCTTCAGTTAGGTCCTTCAAGAGAAGGTTTACAATTCAATCGTATATTGGATCAAATTGTGGAGGGTACCCATGGATATGAACATTGATCTCACACGGTACTAAAAACTCCGAAGACAAAAAGGTTTTGGTGAGGATGTTAAGTAAAAGCCATGATTTCTACTAAGGCAAATACACCTTCTTTAGCAGGCTATACATTTGCCATCATGATTTGATGCATAATTATTTTTCTTCAACACAAGCCTGTTAATGAAGCATTGTTTATTATAACAATGTTATTTTTCTTTGAGATTGGATTAGGTCAGGCTTCCTAATCTCTATAATAGTGCTCCATATTATCGTAACCTTTCAAGCACTAAACTCTAACGCAAATCTCGAGTATTTGTCACTTCATAACTTGTATTCACCTGTACGCATAGGCATTTTCAGTGACACAATAATGATCAAGGCATAATTTTTAACTTTAGGATTATCTACTTAATTTTCTTGCTCAAAATAGATTCAAAATTATACCAGTGATATATTTTGTTTGTCCTGAATAAAGTACTGATTACTTACACAAATTGTTATCTTTATTCCCAATGCAGAGAGATTAAAGCACAAAGAAAGTTACATAAGCCTCGTGATAATACTCGTGTCTAAAGATAATACTTACTATTCGCTATAATAATTGTCTCTAATAAAAGTAAGCCTGTTTCAATTTTAAATAAATAATCCATCAAAATTCAATCATTTAAATCAGTTTTTGCAAGTGCCTCTGTATTACATGTAAGTACGTGAAGTAAGTAACTGGACGTAAAACTCTAATCAAAAGCGTACAAAAATTTGCAGAGTAGCTTTGTTTGCTATAAATAATTCCTTTTTCAAAACCATCAGTCTGTCAATAAATATTTACATTGACCTGCAAAATGATCTTGGCCGCTGGGAATTCCGTGCAATTTAAAAAACAATGTAGATGATTAACACTATAACTACAGCTGTCTATCATTGTAATCATGATGTGTACTATTTCAGTGAAAACACGTATGTGTTGCAAGCATTTTTATTTGACCCCTATCAAAAATGTTTTATCAACAGCTGTTGAGCCAAACAGTTCGCACTAAACATTAGAATGAATTATATTTCCTGTCAACATACCGACCATAAAGGTATGGCATAAATACGGATGTATACAGTACTGCTTAAATTGTTTGCATGCCATCAAAGTACAGCATTATTTCTTGAAACCTCTAACATTCGTGTTTCCTTATATGTTGATTACCAAAATCAAGAAAATCAAGTACAAGTGTTTTTAACATTCTTCCTGAATGCCATATTTTTCTTCCTGACAGATTTTCTCTGATTGCTGTTAATTCCATCTACTCTGCAACGTAGCCGTACATTAAACTACACGCATGTGTTTCAAATGCTTTGTTAAAATCTTTAGCCAATTTTCTTTCGAAATGAGAACCGATTCAGTTATACAAAATGTGCACTGAAAGTTCAAAGCGTCATAAAAAATAATCACCTGTTTTGAGTTAAAGCTAGCATACAAAATAATACTGACGGTGATTTGGTTTGGAGAGCAACAATTTGGCACGCACAACAGCTGACTGAAGTATGGTTTATATGAACAGGTAAATGCTAATATAAATAGTTTAAAACAATATTCCTATTGTGAGCTATATATAAACTGAAAAAAAGAATATCTGGCATATAGGACAGAATGTAATCAGTCAGCACGCTTTGTAACTGTAACAGACCTATCTGAACGCATGTATTAATTAATCTTGCAAATCTCCTCTATTAATTACAAATGACTCGTGTGTTAATTATAAATGAATCTCCTGAGTTAATTCCAAATGACTCCCTTGTGTAGATTACAAATGATTCTCTGGTGTTAATTACAAATGGCTCTCCTGTGTTAATTATAAATGAAAATCATTTTTTAATTACAGCCGCTAGAAGTTCAAGAATTAATTAAAATACAGATATTGATAATGTTATATCATATCAGTTTGTTCTAATACAAAATACTGGTTTTAAATTCAGAAAAATCCTTGCTGTATCTGACGTTAGTAATATGAAAATGACAGGTGTTTCATTTTAGCTTCAGCTTCTCAGATTAAAAAGATATAAAATTCGTCAATTTGCATAGTCAAGTCAAAGTTTCTCGTCTTCACTTAACACAAGTTGTTTTAGCATACTGTCAAAATCTAAGCACGAAACCCGCGATCGTTTTGTTGATTTGACCCCGATATCATAATGACCAGTCCTCGACAATCAAAAGACGTATTTTGTTCAACACAACAAACGCTAAAATACATCAAGCTGACAGACACTACGTCTGTATTTGCACTCAGTTGTGGTAGGTTAAAAAGAAATTTGTTTAACTTATTTCAGTTAGATTGACTTTAAACGAATAGTATGAAAAGCGTATAGTATGAAACACGCAAAGTATGAAACACACATAGCATGAAACACGTGAAGTATGAAACAAGTGTAATATGAAAACAAACAGTATGAAACGCGTGAAGTATGAAACACGCGTAGTATGAACCACACGGTATGAAACATGTGTAGTATGAACCACACATAGTATGAAAGACGTGTAGTATGAAACACGTGTACTATGAACACGTGTAGTGTGTAGTACATTCTTATTGTCATTGGGACAGAACTTGTGTTCAAGCAACATGGAATGGAACGTGTGTTCAAGCAATAGGGAATGGAAAGTGTGTTCAAGCAATAGGGAATAGAACTTGTGTTCAAGCAATAGGGAATAGAACTTGTCTTCAAGCAATATGGAATGAAACTTGTCTTCAAGCAATAGGGAGTGGAACTTGTATACATGGAGAATGAAATTTGTGTCATCCACTGTAAATTTGTATGCACCTTTTTATTTCAAACTTAAGATGGAATCAGAGCTCTACGCACATAGCTTTGATTTAATTGCCATACAACTGTAACATATATCTTCACGGTGTGCAATATATCACACAAAAGGGTAAAGAATGCCTTTCCCAAGAAAACGACAATCATTACATGTGTGTGTGTGTGTGTGTGTGTGTGTGTGTGTGTGCGCGCGCGCGCGCGCGCGCATAGGATTACTAATTGATAGCAGTATCACGAGTACTCCAAAACCCAAAGCTGTATAGTCAGAGTAGCTAAAATGTTATCGAGCAGTGCCATCCGTGATAAGCAATGATGTGTACGTTTCCTTTCGTGTGCAATGGTCGAATGACATCACCTTGAGAAATAGTGTGTCCAAGTGAAATTCAACCAAAAGAGAAAATAGCTGACAAATAGTGAATATTGTACCAAAAGCTTAAGCGATACAGCTCAAAAAAAAAAAAAGGAAAAGACCGTGACAGGGAACTGCATGCTTAGCCAGAAAGTACTTCCTATCCCAGGATAATGCCAGTTGTTACAATTCATTCGGGAACTCTTTCCAGCAGAAACGCAGTAGCTTTCAAATGATTTGCAGCGGAATAGGAAATAAATATTTCAGATAGTTTACCGTGATACCGTGGATATCAGAGAACGAAATAATATTTATGAATCGAGTCTAAAAATAAACATTTTTCAGCAGAATTACAGTAGGAGTTAAAATCCAGATAACGTAAATTAGCTTTAAGCGAATCTGCAGTGGAAGTTAAAGAGAACTAACACAATACAAACACGTCAGCAGAAATGCAGTGGGTATCAACAGAAAAGGTGCAGCTGTTGTAACGTGTTTTATCAACTGGTTTATTTCATCGACAGCGGCAGTCCACTGAACTGATCAGTGGACCTACAGCAAATTTCAATTAGAATCCTGCAGTGACACGAATTATTCGACAGCATATCGGTGCAAGCAGAGTGTATTGCAGCGGACAGCAGATTTCACGCTGACTGCTCAACTGCTTATCGGTAGAAGCACAGAGGAGATGCAATGGACGGCTAAATCCCAGATGACTAAACGGAGGAATAACAGCAGCAGTGCAACCTAAGCACGGTGGCGCTAATGATAGTCAGCCCCGCTGCAATTTGGCATGGGGTTAATCCCATGTTCTCAAATAAATGGCTTTGATCAATCTAATCTAGATACATCCTACTTCCTGAGGAAGCTAATTCTTGGCTACATTTTAACTGCATCAACGTGAAGCGCAAATCAAGCAGTGTCTGATAATTCCGCAATCTTTTTGTTTCCCTGCTGGGACTAAAAATTAAATTCCCTTGAACTATGTGCATACAAAGCAAAAATTACTGAAAAATCTGATAATTCATAAAGTGTAATTGTCTTTCTTCACGCGTAGATTTCCGAAAAAGACATATTTTTAAAAAAACTCTGGGATAACAGCAAATACCATTTATATATTCAAATTCGCATTAACACAGCCATCTAAATACTTGAAAATCTAATTAAAGTCATTTTTAAGATGATGTTATTATAGATATTTCTATGAGACGTAAGTGATCAAGAAAGTTTGCTATTCTATGTTCTTCTCAATTCAGACAGAACAGACGAGAATTTTATTGATTTTACGTAAGCAAAAGACTAATAAAACGCACAAAGTCAGTATAATACATAATTCATATACAATGCACTGTTGCATAAATGAATGAATAAATCAGTTAATAATGGCGATTAAAAAAAAACTGTCTTCGCATAAATCCTCAGAGACAGACAGACAGACAAAAACATACAGAGAGAGAGAGAGAGAGAGAGAGAGAGAGAGAGAGAGAGAGAGAGAGAGAGAGAACTAAACAGCAAGGGAAGATGATATCAGTTGGAATACATTATACACACATTTACCTAGGTGTTTTAGAGTTCTTACATCTTCATGTTTGAGTGGGGCCCCGAGTGGCCGAGTGGTCTAAAGCGCTGATCGTTACGGATCACTGCCATCTCACCTCTGTCTGCGTGAGTTCGAGTCCAGGCTCGGCTAACGTGGGTACGTGAGAAAGCCTGCCAGTAGCTTCTCGTGGGTCGGTGGTTCTTCCCGGGGTTTTCCAGGGTTCTTCCTCCACCATTAATACTGGCCGCCATGTATAGCCTATCTTGTGCTGAAAAATGGCGTTAAACCCTATAACAACAACAACAACATCATGTTTGAGTAACTGAAGTAGTTTGTACATGCCAATAATAAGGATGAATATAAGATTTTCTAAATGGGAGATACAGCGGACAAACTAAGAGAAAATGCTATGCATCTTCAGTCTCATTATTTACAGGAAGTTCACATATCATTTCGTGTCATTCTTTTCCTACATGTCTACCAGCCTTGATATTGAGCGTGATGAAACCCTTGATTTACTTAAAGCCGTTCTGTGACTGACATCAGCAATTATTCTAAGATAAAAATCGGTTTCGAACATATCTTTGATATCTTTATACATGCATGAAGTTTTCGAAGCAACTCCTGAACGCCTGTCAGAATGAAATATGTCTTTAAGTCCTTGGTTAAAAAGCGATATAAAGGGATATATGGACTTAATTAGGATAATACCAGACTTCTCTAAATCCGGAGCTCACAAAAATAGTTCTCACATTAAAATCCCCGTTTTTATATTTATTTCTTTCGCAATCGGCGAGCATTAGTTGGTATTTTTAAAGAATATACTTACTTCTGTTTAACAATTTGAACCAGTACTTAATGATTTGCACATATCTATTTAAGTACAGTGGATATCGGCCCAACTCCCCATATACAAATATAATGTTGGTAGAAAATTTAATATCTAGTAACCACTTGCAATATTTTTTTATATACCCGTACAATATTGTCTGATTTCAAAATTCCCCAACTTTCACAGCCATAAGACACAATTGGAGATACAAAAGAATCAAATAAATCACACTGTATTCACTGGACAATATATATCGTACAGTATGGTCGATTTGAAATACGAGTTTATTATAATTCATGAATCTATTTACTAATCTAACTGTACCTTTTTTCTTCATGTTGTAGTTTTCATTTTTTACAAAAAAAATTAAATCGAATGATTTAGCATAGCAGGAAGACGATCGTTGCAACTCAGTATTAGAACTGGCAGCTCCTTATATAGGATGTATCATTAAGGTTCATTATCAATGTAATATGGCGTTACCAAAGTAAAATGGTATTAAAGGAACGCTTTCTATTGGTTATCATGAGAAGAGGACAACTGTTTGAAGGAGACTGACTGTTAAAAAAACGTTATGTTTACTTTCAGTACGGTGTCCAAACAATTTTGAACATATTCAAGAACGTTTTTCCCGGATTTTATTATAGCTTCTCAATACTATCTCTGTCGTTGCTATAACAGCAGTACTTAAAAACTAGCACACTGTTTTTCTCTGTCATATTCAGTTTAAATCAAGTTGACCTTAAGGAAATATCTCGACTGTAGAATATCTGAACTAAGATTTCAGAATCCTATAAATGTAAACAGCTTGCTTATCCTGTAAATTCGTGTCTCACAACGAAGAAATATTAACTGCTACAAAAGAAATCATTTTAAATAACCTAATTTTAGTGTGTGGGTCTCCCTGTGGGCATAAAAGCAAAGATCTCTGTGAGGGCGTAAGAGCAAATGTTCCTGATTTTGAAAAGATGTCGAAGTAGAAGAAGGAGCTCTCTAAGAAACAGTACTTTTCGCCATTAATTCAATTTTGCTTAACAGATACAGGCGCCCCTATAAAGCTTACCTAAATCTATTTCTACAGCGTTAAAGATTTTTTTCTCTCTCTCTGCACTTGAATATAATTATCTCAATTTTTTTTTCTTTTTTATTTGTTCCTTTCGTTTTCAATACTTGCTTGTTACGCTAAAACTGAAAGGACTAAGAAGCCAGTCATGTATCAGCAGTGCACATCACAAGCCTGGATAGGCAATTTTCTGTTGCTGTGGTTACAATGCATCTTTATGAAGACTGTTCAATTCTGTGTGGGGAAATTCTGCAAAATGCCTTGGATCAGCTGTTTTAATTGTTTGGGCTGAATTCCAAGTAAATCTTTTTTCAAACTGAAATGGTAGTTCACAAATAAACATAGCAATTAAACCCCCGAAGGTGTAATATTGGTCTCCATGGTATCCAGGCCTTTTCCCAGTCAAAGGAATTTTCAAATTCTATTTTTTTCATTTCTCAATAACAACAAATTTGCTCATACAAAGGAATTATGGAATTGGCGTGGTGTGTGGCATAGTGCTTGCAATTTGTTCTAAACGTGAATGTAAAGTGCATATCTTCAATTAATTTTGCACTAAATGGACAACAGAAATCTAGACAGACAAGGTACTGCTAAATCTATTCATATTCAGAAAGAATCAAGGATGCATGACCTATGAAACCGAATTTTACAGTTATCTAACATGCAAGAAATATTGAACAGAGACTGAACAGAAAGGTATAGCGTGCAGAGATGTGAGCTAACTTTCTGAACTAATTAGGTACATCATGACCGAATTCTACTAGCAATGTGCATCGTGTAAATGATCTCAAACAACTATTATAAACACCAACTGATATCACAAACAGCTATCATAAACACCAAAATATATCGCAAACAGCTATCAAAACACCAAAATATATCGCAAACAGCTATCATAAGCAACCAAAAGATATCAGAAACAGCTATCAAAAACACCAATTGATATCACAACATCGAACAGTTTTACAACAATCATAAAAATGGAAAAAAGATGTGACAAATAATGACTACAGCCTGCCAAAAAGAAAGGTAGTAAATACAGAAAGACAAGCTTTCTCCAAAAATTACAGTATACAAAACTAAAAACTAGGTTAGAACGATTCCATGCATATTTAAAAAAAAAAAAAAATCTATCTATTTACCAAAGAAATGTTATGTTGCAGAGACATCACAAAACAAAGTATGGAACAACAGTAAAGACAGATCATGCAGCAAATTCTGAAGACTTGTAAAGACTGACCCAGCCTATCGAGGACTTACCCGACACAAACAAACGGTACACTGGTCCAAATGCCAAACCTCCCCTTCTTTCCTGACTGTACCATTTTCAAAACAACTTTTCAGGCACTGGCATTCCTCCAGGCTAGACAGCCTCGTTTCAGTATGAAGAAGCTGCAGGGAGAGGAGGACAACCCGTATCAAAGAAGCAACACCTGCCAAACAGTCCCGTCTCTCTCCAAAGGACTTACTTACGAAACAGTCTCATCTCTCTCCAACGGACTTGCCTACCAACGCGTGTATTTAAACTATTTCTATAAGCCAAATCCTACAGATTTGCCATCTTTATGGTATAAACATTTTTCTGCCTTTATTCGTAATTTCAAGCTTATATGTGTATTTTTCATCAAGATCTCAACTGCTATCAAGTGTTTCATCTTTTTAATTGTTCAGAGATGCAAGGTGGACAGTGCCATTGATTCCATCTTCATTAATTTACCTCCAGTATGACAAATTTAGTATCATGGGCTTCACGTTCAATATTTGACCATGCAACTACCGTTTGTACTCACTTATAAGTCGATTCAAACTGCAAACAGCACAGATCCTAATCTGCCCTCGCGTAACGCACCTGCAGATCAGGGCTTATGCGATTTGTTCTACTGATTATTCTTAACAAACTGCACAGACCCTGATCTGCCGGCGCAGTATGCGCCGGCAGATCTGGGTCTGTGCATTTTGCAGTTGAACTCGTGTAATAAGCGAATAAAGACGGTAAATAATGAATTCCACGTTGTAATTACCGATACAAAGAAGAGCTAACATTTGCTGATCGAAGAATAATTATAAGTCAGATGTAACAGTCGCTTCGATCCTGAACCTTTTAAGAGATGACATAGTATGACCCATTTCAATGATTAATATTGCAGGATCGCAGCATTATTTGACGTCAAATGGATATGTTCCTTTTAAAAATAACTACAATGCTTTTCAAACCTAGCATGCATACACAACAAACTCTAATGACACTCCGTACTGCTAGTGGTTCTACATCAATGGGGTTATGTATAGCGGACCGAATAGATCGCCTTTTTCAACGTAATCATTCTTCGTATAATTATCAAGGATTAATTTGCAAAACAATGAAATGACCTAACGTTAGAATATTCTGCATTGTGGTCGTTTCATTCATTTGTGAAAAATTTGAGAAATCGTTTAAAGGTGGACTTTTTCAATCAGTAGCTGCGGCTGTAGTTAACAATGGATCAACACCACTTCTAACTCAACACCACTTTTAATTATTTGCGAAAGAGCTCTCTATCCAACATGACTATATTATGTTGAGCGACTTTTCAGAAGTGGTTTAAAGGTCGGTATATATTTTTTTTTTAAAAATCAGAACATATTTGAAAGAAAATGGAAATTGTTTGTCCAAATTAAATAATTCCTGACACAAAATGGTATATGCCAAATTCGTTAACATTTAGTTCTTCGATTACTGAGAGACAAATATTTTAGATGCCCTATTTAACTTATAATCCTCATCAGCCGAAATCTCAGTATATCGGAATCTTAGCCCTGACAAATTAAGACAGATTGTACTACTTTATTTTGTATTACAGAGAAACTAGTGAAAGCTGAACCCGCAGTATACAGAAATCTTAGTCTAGACAAATTAAGACAGACTGTACTATTTTATTTTGTGTTACAGAGAAATTCGTCAATGCCGAAACCTCATTATACCGGAATCTTAGCCCTGACAAATTAAGATAGATTGCGCTATTTTATTTGTATTACAGAGAAACTCGTCAAAGTCGAAACCTCAGTATACCGGAATCTTAGCGCTGACAAATTAAGACGATTGTACTGTTTTATTTTGTATTTCAGAGAAACTCGTCAAAGTCGAAACCTCATTATACCGGAATCTTAACCCTGACAAATTAAGACAGATTGCACTATTTTATTTTGTATTACGCGTTGAAGTCGAAACTTCAGTATACCGGAATCTTAGCCATGACAAATTAAATCAGATTGTACTATTTTATTTTGTATTACAGTGAAACTCGTCAAAGCCGAAACCTCAGTATACCGAAATCCTCTCAAGACCCAAATTGGTTGGGAATCTCATATTTGTCCAACTTTAATATCAACTTCCCCGCATTGAAAGTGGCAATGACTGTCATTTGTCTTCACTCACATGTCAAGATGTCAGAACGACCAGCTAAACGTTGTAGGATTGAAATATCCTTACAAGATGAAATTAGTCTGATCAGTGAGTACCAATCAACGTTTAACTTGAGGCCTTAAGGAGTCTCACAGAATCTTTTCCAATGACTAAACAGAAATGTAAACAAAAGTTAAAATTTGACATATGATCTTGATTGAATGTGAGTTAGATATTTACCGTACAACCATGGGCGCCCGCAGGAGTTTTTGCGGAGAGGGAGCATGATTTTTTGCGGGGGGAGGGGGATCAGTCAGTCACGGCCGGGAGAGTTAGTATACTAAGCAGTATGAAACTAAAGCTAATATTTACCAAGCGTTTTGAACAGAATCGTGTGACATATTTTCAGCTTCATTTGCATAATTAAACTTCTCGATATATATATATATATATATATATATATATATATATATATATATATATATATATTTGCAGTATGATTTGGGGGTCACGTGACACGCCCCCCTTGACCTGTGCTGCGGGCGCCCATGCGTACAACACAAGAACCTGTGAAATACCCGACCAATGGCAGCAAAGAAGTCGTCGTACCCAAGATTGACATACTAGTACTGATGTCTAAAAAAGTTGATTTATGGAAATAAAGACAAAATACAAGTGGTACTCACCCTGACTGTTAAATTTTGGTACATTTGCAACATTTCTTTCATTTTGTTTTCTAAGGATTGGAATTGAGCACAAGTTGGACAACCTGAAACAAAAAAGATATAAATAAACATAAACAGAAAGTAAAAAAATATGATTACTTACATTTCTGAAACCTTTGCAGAATATGTCTTTAGAAATAAAAGAACTGATAATTTTCCTAGGATACAATAAAACATTCAAGAGGAAGCTGTTGAAATTTATTGCTATATTTTTTCTTTGTACATTTTACACAAAAGTATTTTAATAAATCTAGGGCGTGTGCTATTTGTATTTACGTTTTCGTTTATAGCTTTGTTAGATTTTACTGCTTATTTGTTATGTGGTGGTTGTATGGGAACATATTTCTTAGCCCGAGTAATTAGCCAATTTCTAAAAGCAGACGTCATAATGTACAGTATTCGCTAGATTTTATGACAGCATGGATTAGTTTCGTAAAATGGACCCTCCTTAATGTCTCAACTTTGGGAATTCTCCTGATGTGTTCAGACATACTGTTTAGTAATTTAAAACAGAAATATATCTCTGTTTTAGGTGCTTTGGTTGTATTTTGCATTGTATGTCGTGACGTACTAATATTCTGCTCAGAAAAACTTACTAATAAGTCATACAAGTGGGAAACAAGAGAAACCCAAGCATGTGTAAAATTAGAGTTTCGTAACATGTGGTCATTAGGTGATCGGAGAAAAATAATCTGAAGTATTTGCGCGTTTAAGAACATATCGGTTGTTATCCTGAAGTAATTTGAAATATGGGGAATGAATCGGCCTCACACCAGACTCGCACAGGTGTTTGAATCGCTAGATAGAGAGACCCCTTGCATGTAACAGTATAAAGAGAAAGTCTACACAGCACTAGAGGTTGTTTTGGCTCATAAACGACCTCTGCTGACTTCAGAAATACTTGTCAAGCCTCGTACTTTCGCGTCGGTCAATACGAGATGCACAAGTTTATAAAATTCCATATTAAATAAACACCGTTCTATAATTACGTAATATGATTGATATGATATATTGAATTGCGTTAATATTCTAACCGGACAAGAAGAGGTAACTGAAATACTTTATGAAACACATTTCCAGTAATCTGCATAGATGATTTTGTTGTTAGGTCTTTGTGCTAAAGAGCCAAAACTACAGGTACTCAAATACTTTATGTAAACATCAACATTAATGATCGAAAACATGAAACTATTTTGCGTATTATATGACATAGTAAACAACAGTGCACTTTTAACCTGAAGCTAATGCACATTTTCTACGTGACAAAAATGGGGTGCTTCGCTACGGTTTTCCTGGGGGTGGGGTGGGTGGGGGTGGGTGGGTTTAAATAGAAATAACGGTTCTTTCAAGTTACATACCAATACCGCTTGTCTAATACACAATCTAGCACAGTGCAGGCACATAATAATTTTTGACCCCCGAAAAATTTATATCGTGTGCAAGTTTGCTGATAAAATCTATCTAGGAGTGTAATTCACAACTGTAAGCCTTGAAAAATTAAGAAGCAAAAATTTCCCGCTATTATCACAGATAATGACCTATACTGAAGCATTAGGGATGGTACAATATTCCCCCATTATAAGAATGGTACCCTGCTCAAGTAGGGATTAGTGGTTGGAATCCGTTACCTGTATTTTGCTCCGGACACTGAAGTAGGTATCCATGGGAACCAGTAATTATTTTTACATCTTGTAAAGCCCCCTGCAAATAAAAGAAACACTGAATGAAATGATAAATACATGACATGACATGAGTAAAGTCAACCCATCTTACTCAAGTTTTCCCATGCTGAGGCTGGTCATGATTATTAAACCTTTCTTGGTGAGAAATAAAGTGTAACATTAATTGGGGATAACAGAACTATGGCAAAGTGTCCCTGAACTTGCTTACATTGTTTACGTTTCTGCTCTACTGCACTGCTGGCAGTGTATATACAGTTCAACCTCATTAAAACGTGGTCAATGGCAATCTTGGAGTATAACACCTGTAGTAAGGAGACCTTACAATGAAGTGCATGAGGCATAGAGTGGAATTGCTGAACAATAAAATGGGATCCACACATAACCAGGAACCGTGTTATAATAAAGGGCCTTGTTGTGAATTAGTGGCATTTCAATGAATTTTAAATCGTGCAATATAATATTATCTACTGATTCATCTGAAGAAAAAAGTTTATACAGAAATAGAGGAACTAAGAAGGAAATAAACTTTGTTAATATATTTCAAAAGAGTCACCATGACAGTGGCGAATTTATGAGAAAGCTTTCAATAAAGGCACTATGATGGCAATGAACTTAGTAAATAGCTTTCAATAGAGGAACTAAGAGTTAATGAACTTGGTCAAGCGTTTTCAATAGAGTCACTATGATAGTAACGAATTTATTGAATAGCTTTCTACAGAGACACTATGACGGTAACGAACTTATTCAATAGCTTTCAAAAGATGTACTATGACAGCGATGAACTTATTCAACAGCTTTCAATAGAGGCATTATGACGGTAATGAACTTATTCAATAGCTTTCAGCAGAGGCCCTTTGACGGTGACGAACTTATTCAATAGCTTTCAACAAAGGCACTTTGACCGTGACGAACTTATTCAGTAGCTTTCAACAGAGGCATTATGACGGTAATGAACTTATTCAATAGCTCTCAACAGAGGCACTTTGACCGTGACGAACGTATTCAATAGCTTTCAGCAGAGGCACTTTGACGGTGACGAACTTATTCAGTAACTTTCAACAGAGGCACTATGACGGTAATGAACTTATTCAATAGCTTTCAAAAGAGACACTACGACGGTAATGAATTTATTCAGTAGCTTTCAACAGAGGCACTATGACGGTAATGAACTTATTCAATAGCTTTCAACAGAGGCACTATGACGGTAATGAACTTATTCAACAGCTTTCAATAGAGGCATTATGACGGTAATGAATTTCTTCAATAGCTTTCAACAGAGGCATTATGACGGTGTGTGTGTGTGTGTGTGTGTGTGTGTGTGTGATTTAGATTTTTAACGTAGCTTTAACAATTTTTCAGTCATATCGCTACGATGTCTGCAGTGTGACAGTTTATAGTGATGTCTAGCACTGGGGCATCATGCCGCAGACATGTGGTATGATGTCCCACCCAGTCACATTATCCTGACACCAGGCCGACCAGTCCTAACAATAACCTCTTAATGCTGAGCGCCAAGCGAGGCAGCTGTTAGTACCATTTTGTAAAGTCTTTGGTGCGACTCGGCCGGGCATTATGACGGTAATGCATTTCTTCAATAGCTTTCAATAGGATAATGAATAACCTCTTTGAATTGCATCATATTTAAGCAGAAATATAATTAATACGGCCTTTTCATTTAAAATTATTTAAAATTAATATTTCTAAAATCTTTTTAAAGATACGCTCTTCAGAAGTAATACAAAATAACTAACCATCAGGATGCCCCCCCCCCCCATACATATGAGTAGGTTTTGCTGATAATCACGTGACATGCTGTTGATATCAGCTTACATACCAAATATGAACAAAAACATAATTGACCAGAAATACAACTTCTGGTTTTTACCAACTTCTGACACTCAGATGCCAAAAATCCCAAAACAATATATACCAGTCAGACACATTCTTACTCATCCAAAATGTAAACGATATACGCAAACCATATATTTAATCTTAAACACAAAGTCTGAATAAATTCTGCTCCGAAAAACGCCCTTAAAATGACGAGATGTTTAGCCAGTCAGATGAAATATCATCTCTTTAATATCTGAAGATTTCTCTCTTGTAAAGAACTTACTCTTTATGTTCATGATAATTTGTGTAATTTTAAAATCCATACAGAAATGTAATCAATCAACGATATCCAAGATTGCAAACATCAACATGCATATTCATAATCGATACAATCAAAAATACTGACACATAACCTTGTTAAAGAAGTTCGATCAATATCTTCAGAAATAAAATTTATAGGCTGGTAAAGAGCTGAGCCAATAAAATCCCAAACCATCTCATTTCTACGCATACATTGGCCAATACTCATGAGAAGCTCGGATCTTGATGAATTTCAGCTTTTAAACAAAATTTAAGCATAATCTGCATAGAAATGTAACCTGTGGGAACCGATTCGGTCATTAGGAACTCATGTCACACGTTTTACATGCGTATGTAAAGCGATTGGTTGGTTCGTTGATTGGTGAACTGGTTGACTGGTCGTTGTTTAATGGTAAATCAACACGTTCAAGGTTATATCATGATGAAGCAAAACTGGAATGAAGTACTCGCCCCCTCCAACACACCACAACAGCCTATTCAACCCAGTTTGAGCAGGATTCAAACCTACGCTTTTCTGGTCGCGTGTGCCGCGGGCTAATCATTCTGCCACTATGGTTACCAGCAGATAATACTCGAGACATTTGCTGGGCTCTAAACAGAGAGACATTGGTCTGCAGCCTAACACAGTATAGTGTTCAAGTTAATAGTGACAGCAAATCCGGATGAACACTTTTATTGTTTAATTGGTGTTTAAAGGCACATCAATACATGAAAAGTTATATCCTGCCGGGGGAGATATCAGTAAACGAAAATGATTTGCCCGAAGATCTTCTATGACGGCTGACACGGCCTTGGTTGAGAAGGATTCGAACCGAACGTTTCTTATCAGAATTCTGCATGCAAACACTCCACCGCAACGGCACCCTATCTCCTATCGCGATAATATGCACCTTGACAGTACTTGGGCGAAATAAGATATAGTAACCCTAAATTAAAGCATGCCACTGAATACAACTCTAGTAACACTGGACACTGAAATGGTCTTCATATCACCAAATTCATTACAGGGTCAAAGAATGGAATAAAACAAAGAAGTTTATTGGTTAACCAAATGCATAATTACTAAAAAGTCACTATTACAATACAAATCATAACTGAATAAAAAGAGTTTATGGCATTATCTTTATTTCCAAAACAAGCACAAGGGTTCGCGTTATATGGTCATGTTTACCGGTGACCATCCGTACTGGACCTCTCTCAAGAATTGAGTACCCATATAAGACGTACATTTCATGGCTGACACTAATGCAGCGTAAGTACTATTTTAATCATTGGGGATTGGGAGTTGGAGGGTTGTTGTTTTTTGGGGGGTTGGGTGGGTGGGTTGGTTTGTTTAATATTTTCTTTTTGTTTTTATTTTTTATTTTTTTATAAATGAACTACAGTCAAGGACTGTTACATGGAAGGGATCAGACTCTATTTGTCCTTATTGCCCATGCAACATGATTGATGTTAAAACCATACACAAACATTACTGGAACATACTTATTAAAGTAAAACTTTATAAGACATTAATTTATTCCATCACGTCTTTCCATGGCATGAATGAGAATAAAGCTGTTGCCCAATTATCAAACGTGTTGTATTTTTTCATCCATCATTTAGTTTCATCAAAGCAAACGCTTTCTTTAACAAGCACACCACCCTGTAACAAGGAGCTAAATAATTGAGAAAACATTTAAAGAACCATTTAGAAGTGTAAAGTAACAGATGGATCTTTGATGTAGACACGGAAAGGAGGTAAAGATTGGTATGCTATGAACATTTCTAATATCCATCCAAATCTCTATAGCTAAATACATCAGCCACTGTTTGAATTGTTAACCAGTAATGATGACCATGACTTACTTTACGAACATTGATAGATAGGTACTAGATCCAAGAAAGACATGATTGATGCGAAGGTATGCATGAACACCGTCTGATGGGTAAGAGGAAGTCGGATGCTCCAGATCTCAAGAGAGATTTTTGCAATATACGTCATCATTCAACAGATACCATAATCTGATATCCATTTTCCCTTCAGCAAATCTATCTTCCATAGCTTTGGGATTATAAACAATTATGATGAACTGACAAAACCTTTACAGCAAAAATTGCCGACATGGCAAGATTTCAACTGCCATTTATTTTCAGAATCGGGGTTTCTATGAGACTTTATCAAGATATTTCCTGTAATTAGATAGTGCCTCACAAATTGCATGTACAGCATTTTATTCTGTATTTGATATTTAACCATAGACATTTTTAATTAAAATATAACCCAAAAGTTTATCAACATAAGATCCCGACTTTCCATATATTAAAACCAGAGTCTCCTTTCCTGAAGTGTAAATTCATGACATTTGTTATACTGAATAATTACCGATGACAAGGAAAACTAAAATTATTTTAACTTAATAGTAATTAGGAAACCTACAAGAAATTATTTGGCGGAAGAAAGTGCGACTTTCTACTTTCCTCGTTTCTTCCATCTTAAAATTATGATGTGGTAATCACTTAAGGGGAAGTCGTGATTTTGCATTTATGTTGACGTTCATAAAATTTAAGTAAAAACAAAAATAAAATAAGTACATGATAACAGTCGAAGTACAACATAATTCAGAATACATCCTATTTTTGCTGCATAAACGATATCAAGTTTTTTTATTAAAAAACCCCCCAAAGAAATACATCCTTAAATAATAGGGGGGGGGGAATAATAATATATATGTCAGTCAGCATAAATAATGAATTTAAAGAAAAATAGCTCGACAACGAAATTCCTACATAGAAATTTGTAGCTAGTACAAGTTTAATAATCTTCCCCCCATGCATGCCACAATAATGATATTTGTATGTGGAATCGTAATGTCAGTACAAAGTAGGTTGCATGTCAAAGTAAACATTACAGTGCTAGAACACAAACATGTTACAGGGATCAACATGTTAACCTTCATTACTTGTTGTTAACGTCAGCAATTGGGTCGCCATGACACTAGTTGAACATAGTATTAACCAAAGATAATAGACCATTTCCAGGACCTGACACTTTTTATAAGTATTTACCACTCATTTGGGGGATGGCGAACTTAACCGTAACAATAACCACAAAGATAATACAGTCAAAAGTATTACAAACATAATCTTAAATTTTCCATAACACAAATGCATAAGCTTGTACTATACGCAGATTCTGAGATGGAATTATTTAGGCCTATTCTCTATGCGCGTCTCCAAGGAAACATGGTCACAGCAAGTAAACTCTTACTTTTTCTAGAACATACACATCACAATGTTTCTCTCTCTCGCAACACACACACACACACACACACACACACACACACACACACACACCACCCCACCCCCCGCTGATGAGGTCCGGTATTTTCTTGTGAAAAAACCTGATTTTTCTATGCCATCATTTTTATGTATGACTCTCTTACACTGGTACACAAATAATCTGAGACTGACTTAGGCCCCTAACACCCACAGTGCACTTTCTGGGGACATTTATGTCTGTGAATGTCGGGATTATTTTTTTGTCATGCTTTTGTTTCCGTATCCAAACATAAACATGGCTTGTAAATGTACCAGTATTGTTTCGTTCCTAGTGGAGACTGATACCAGATAGGTGAATATTTGTCTAAGTCTTTGTGAATCTTCGTTTCGCTCACTTGCAGCTCCAGAATCAGATATTGGTTCGATGAACTCGAGAAGAACTCTTTTCACACCAGCTGATTTACTGGTGGAAGATTTTGTCCCGTCCGGCTTAAAAATTTATTGGAAAGTATTCATGTAAGAGTTTAAACAGTCCACAAAGTCCTCCTCGTCTTCGCCTTCCTTTTTCTTTTCTCTTTGCTTTACTCTTTCCTGCTCTTGCAGGATTTATTTTTTTATGCATCTTTAGTCCTCTTGATTGCTGACCCTTTCGATCCTTTTATTCTGTTAATGACATGCTTGGATCTGTTTATCGAGTCAACGTTACTACAATCACTAAGTGTCATACATAATATACCCTCTCTAGCTGCATATCTGTGAAGCATGAATTTTCTTATCTCTTCTGTGGCTGAATCTAACATCTCTTGCTGCACATCTGGATTTCCTCGTGATATGCATTTCTTGGAAAGATGTCAACACTTAATGATATTCCTTTTGTTCGATGTAACAGACCAACTGTTCTTACAGCATGATTCAAGTCATTATCATTAGCTTTTCTTCCCGTGTACCTTTCGATGTAACAGACCAACTGTTCTTACAGTATAATCCAAGTCAATATCATTAGCCTTGCTCCCCCATCTACCTTTGGACGTTACAGACCAACTGTTCTTACAATATGATCAAAGTCATTATTATTAGCCTTTCTCCCCATGTACCTTGTAACAGACCAACTGTTCTTACAGTATAATCCAAGTCATTATCATTAGTCTTTCCCCATGTACCTTTCGACGTTACAGACCAACTGTTCTTACACTGTAATTCAAGTCATTATCATTAGCCTTTCTCCCCGTGTACCTTTCAGTGTAACATACCAACTGTTCTTACAGCATGATTCAAGTCATTATCATTAACCTTTCTCCCCGTGTACCTTACAATGTAACAGACCAACTGTTCTTACAGTATAATTCAAGTCATTATCAATGGCCTTTCTCCTCGTGTACCTTTCGATGTAACAGACCAACTGCTCTTACAGCATGATTCAAGTCATTATCATTAGCATTTATTCCCATGTACCTTATGGATATTTTGGATGCTATTTCCTCGCCTTTGTCTCATCCTGCATAATCTTCGATATATCCTCTCCTGAGATGATCTACCTGATTACTGTATGCACTGATTACTGTATGCTAGTCTACTGTGGACATATTTATTATTACATTGCTTAGTGCGCTCCCCTTTCACTTCAAGATGGCTAACAGAAAGCTCCTAGTCGCGCATGATGTTTCTCAGCTCATCTGCCTAGGAATGTGGCCGCAAATCAAGGAACGTCACGAGAACCGAGATATGTAAAGGCTAATAGCTGCTGACAATCGCCAAATGTTTTATGTTGCTGTTTTTGATGTTCTCAACAGAGGATCTCAAATGGGTAATGATTTAATATTGAATTTATGAAACGAGTTGAATAATGTCCAGCCTTGGCGTGCAAAAGCTGGACGTTATTCAACGAGTTTCATAAATTTAATACTAAATCATTACCCATTTGAGATTCTTTTTATCGTATAGTTTTTATTTCATTGGAAATTATTTAAATGAAAAAAAGAACGGATAATTTCGTTCATTCTGACAGAGGTTGCACCTTTTATTTGTTATGCGTAAAAAATAGTCCCAACCAAAGTTGAACTAGTATTGACGTTTAAAAGTATATTATACTTTTGTTACAAACTATAAATCAAAGAACAAGCGTCCTTCCGAATAAACAGAACATTTTACACAGACAAAATCATTTTCAACACAGAATGTCCAATGCGCGTGATGTCTCATTGTTTGATGAACTACCCGTTAGATTGCAGTTGAGGATCCATATTTACGTAACCTTAAGTGTCACTTTTACAACTAAACATTACATTGTAGCGATATTCATGTGAAATAAGGTTGACTGGATGCAGAAATTTCCATATTTACTGTAATGCATTTGTGACCAGAAATTTGCAGTTTATGTTTTGGAACAGTAGATAAATTTCTGTCAGTTTGGAGACCAGTTTATGTCCAATTTCTTTTGTGAACAGGGGTATGTTTCTTTACTTCTGCAAGTTAACATTTAAACCACGCTTGTATATAGGGTAGATTTCTTGCTACAGATATACCGCCTCCCTCAACCCTCCACCCCACACAAGCAATACCCGTAGTTTTACTTTTTGTTGTTATTGTTTTTGTCATGTGATTTTAGCCATTTTTCATGTTATGGTATGTTAAACATGACCCTATTGGGGTAAATTAGCCATATTGAAACAGACGAGAAAATGTTTCGTCAATTCCCTTTCGCGAGTCGATTCGAAAAATGGCGGTCAAAATTGTTCATTAAAAACAAAAAATTCCAGAAGGCGGGGCTACAAAAGTTTTCCCACGATCGCAGCAATCAATAAAGAGAATACTGCACACAAATTTTATGGGCTTATTTGGACCAATCAGAATCATATAAAGTGATATGTTCACATGTTATAATATCAAACATATGAAATAGCACACACTATAAGCAAAGTGTACTTACTGTGTGATAAATAGTTAATAATTCACTGAAGTCTTTATCAACATCATAATCTCATATTTTAGTACAATGTCGGCTTGATGTTTAATAGGCTGACACTAATTGCATGATTTTGGACTTTCTCAAGTGTAGTACTGGAAATTCTGGAAGAAATATTGTATATTTTATGTTCTCATCAGTAAGCTTAAAAGTTTCTTGCAATCCATTAGTCGGGTGCAAAGAAAACATTTTCATTTCACTCAGTACAGCCTTCCCAAAAAAAAATCACTGACACCTGTCTACCAATGAGACGGCATAAGAGTGGAAACGATTGTGTATCCTTTTGATCTTGGCACTTGTATGTGCAACTGTCAGTACTGCAGATCAGTTTCATGGTACTTGTATTTCATCGATGAGGACGTGAACATCGTGGGGAATAACTGTGTCATCATCGTCTTCTTTTAAACTTATATTTTAATATTCTTCCCTCTCCTCCTATTCTTCATCTTTCTTTTCCTCTCCATTAATGGGTTTTACATCCTCTTCATCTATATCACTGACATCAACGTAAGGCAACAAATCACGTGATACGTCTGGATCGTACTGGATGTTTGCAATATCTACAACTTTATTTCTGTAAGTGTATTGCATTCAGCTGTTGTAATTTAGGTAATATCCTGAAATGCTCTCCATTTCTTTATTGAAGATGTTCACCGATAAGTTTACTTCTTTGATATTATCATTGAATATTTCTTCTTTTACATTATTATTTGACATTATTATTGACGAATTCTTCTTTGACACTGCTCTTGATAGTGTCCATTTCCTCCGTATCACGAAAGGCCATGGATAAAAAGCTTTTGTCTAGATCCAAGTTTACTTGCTGAAATTCTGAATTTTCCATCGAAGCCGCCTTCTCAAAAATTTGTGAAGGGTGTAATGACGTATGTGTAGTCCCAACCTGATTAAAATCAGATCTCTACTATCCTACCATAATCACTAATTTTATCCGCCAATTAGATTAAGTCTTAGTTTTTCGCGTTTGGGAGACTGAGCAGAGTGAATGAAGAGCATCAATGTATGCCAAATGATTTGATTCACTTTCAGATTTTTGAAAGCCTCATTTCAACTGGCTAATTCCAAATTCACCACAACATGACACCTAAGTGGTCACTGTCAGATCTTCACACTGGACAGTAGAGATCCAGTTTTAATCAGATTGGTCTAGTCCAGATATATTTCAGGTCCCATGTGGCTTGCTTCTCAAAACGTGCAAAAGCACACGCTTCGTCGGAGGTCCTCTTTAGTAGCAACCGTTCCAGATCTGTTTTTAGTCGGGGTTATTCCTTGCATAATCAATTTTTTTCTTCCCACGGTGACAATCCAATGACAATACATCATTTAATCGTTTGGAATGTCTTTGATAGTGATGGGCTGTGTGCATAGTTGATATGTTGTCTTTCTCCTGGTTGAGGTACTCTTTTTTTCATGACGAGCTACAGAAGGCTGACCATGAAACAGTCAAGATGCAGTCTCCGAGACTAACCAAATGTTCAGTAGGCAACGTGACGTCGCTTGCTTTAACATAGCATAGTGGGTATGGCAGGGGTCGGAAACCTATTTACATAGCGTGCCACTTTTTTCCGGGTTAATTACAAAATGAACGAGCGCGTGCCACCAGTAAGAGAGTAACACTGTTAAAATCGAGATTTTTGGCTGCCCTTCGCGTGCCGCACAAGACCTCTTGACGTGCCACCTTGTGGCACTCCTGCCGTAGGTTGCCGACCCTTGGGGTATGGTTTTAAATTGAAAAATTTTCGGATGAGTTGCTTTTTTGAGACGTCTGTGTTCATTTCACAGACTTTGGCGTATACTGGCATCTGATGTGTTGTCATGGAGTTGATGAACAACTCGTCTGGGATAATATCTTGTACGAGACCACTGCAATTTCTGTTACGTTCAGTGATGACTCAAAATGCCAATATAAAGAGGCCAGTTTTGAGGTGTAGAAGTCATCTAATGATCGACACCTTAGTAATAGTTTGTTCTAATAAATACTTGAATAGTAAAGGAACATATAAAGTCACCATTCTCTACTTGTTACAAAGTGATTCAAATCTAAAGGGTCTGCAAACCAATGTTTCTCCTCTTTAAAATATTGAAAACAAAAGGAGCCTCGAATTCTGAATTCCTCTGGAAGATCTTGGTCATATTTTTTGTAAAAAGATGTTTACTTCGATTGGAGTTCAAAACCTGGGTTTTTTGCCTGGGAAATTCCGTTGTGTTTTGTGTACAGTGAAACAGTATATATTGGTTTTGTAAACAAAGGTTTTATTCCTGTTTTTAATATCAGTCTTTGGGATTCTATGATCAGAGTTTATAGTTGCGTTCAGACATAATATGAGATGAATTAGTACATTGACATTTTGGACTTTGGAATTGTTGTGACTTCATTTAAAGACAGCCTAGAATATATCATTGTGATACCGTAAGAACATTGATACATCAGCACACTGACGATTATTGGAATTAATTGGGAACATTCTCTACGTTAGTACTTGTAACAAAACATTTAGTATTATTTTGGATTTAATTCACAATACTTAAAGTTCTTCTTAAATTTTCACTTTGTAACTTAGAGAAGTACATTTATATTTTTGATTTTACTAAATTTTGTTGCTTTCCCTTTTTCTGCTACTTAGTTTAAGACAAAAGAGTCGTAAAACTTAATACAGAAACAAACTTAAAAATATCAATAGATGTTAATTTTTTATACAGGTTCCATGCTGATTTGCGTGATCTGTTTGAAAATATAGACTAATTCGTTTAAGAGATCATCA
>JAECUM010023583.1:0-10694 GCA_016617855.1 Megalonaias nervosa
TATAATCCTGCATGCTTATAGTATCACATGTATAATGCTGCATGCTTATAATACTCCAAAGGTATAATCCTGCATCATTATAACAACACAAAGGTATAATCCTGCATACTTATAATACTCCAAAGGTATAATCCTGCATCATTATAACAACACAAAGGTATAATCCTGCATGCTTATAATAACACATGTATAATCCTGCATGCTTATAGTAACACGGGTATAATCCTGCATGCTTATAATAACACACAGGTATAATCCTGCATGCTTATAATACTCCAAAGGTATAATCTTACATCATTATAACAACACAAACGTATAATCCTGCATGCTTATAATAACACGTGCATAATCCTGTATGCTTATAGCAACACACGTATAATTCTGCATGTTTATCATACTCCAAAGGTATAATCATTGCATCATTATAACAACACAAAGGTATAATCCTGCATGCTTATAATAACAAATGTATAATCCTGCATTTTAATAATAACACAATGGTATAATCCTGCATGCTTATAATAACACACAGGTATAATCCTGCATGCTTATAATAATAAAGGTAAAATCCTGCATGTTAATAATAACACAGGTATAATCCTGCATGCTTATAATAACACACCGGTATAATCCTGCATGCTTATAATAACACACAGGTATAATCCTGCATGATTACAAAAACACACTAGTATATTAATGCATGCTTACATTAACATAAATTCAGTTATCTGAATTTCTAATCATATTTTTCAATTAACTGCGGTTGAATTCTTATTTTATGTTGCTAGTCTAATTCTTCTTTAGAGCTAATGCTTTATGCTATTATTATATATATATATATATATATATATATATATATATATATATATATCTATATATATATATATATATATATATATAAAATAAATTTGTCAAGTGGTATATTTGACCTACATTATCATTTCCTCAAAAGGTAGTCACCCAGAGCAAATATTTCATCAAACATTCCCTATTTTGTATCATTGGTTTACAATATATATATTGATTCTCACATAATCCTTCCAAAAAGGACACAATTTCATTCTGCAAATCAAGAGACTACATAATTCACATCTGTATGGTTCTCTTCAGTGCACTTTATCTATTATGTATTACAAAATTTGAATTTGTCGTTAGTTTCAAATTTTACATTTTGTAGGAAGTTCAATATCTGCAGATCTACATAGATCTATACTTTGTCTTCTGGACGTATCATCAAGTTCAGACACAATTCCGTGGGCATATTTACAAAAGACTTCACATTTGTATTTTTGATTTCTGTTTATACTCCAACACTGTATTATCGTGGGCTCTATATTATCACAGCAAACAGGATTTTCCAATCAATTTCGGACACATGCCGTCTAGCGGTTGTTTACAGATGTAAACCTGTAGCCAGTAAAGATGCAAATATCTTATTTATAAGTTCACAATCAAAAAAGAATGATCAATGTTTTGCAAAGTGCATACAATTCCATTATTCATCATATACAAACTCCAGCTTAACTTGCTCTACATGCATTGGCTTTGATTACGAAATATATTCAGCATATCGTCTGATGTTAGATGATTATAGGTCATTTACTGATGGTGACATACATGTCCTTACAGACTGCTCAGGTGGCCTAGTGTTTAGAGCGTCTGTCTTGGACGCGGGAGGTTGTGGGTTTGAACCCTGACCGAGTCATGCCAAAGACGTATAAAAGTGATACTAATAGCCGCATCGCTAGGCGCTCAGCGTTAAGAGGTTAGTGTTAGGACTGATTGGCCTGGTGGCAGGATAATGTGACTGGGCGGGACATCATGCTACATTTCTGCATCATGATGCCCCAGAGATAGCCATTACTATAAACTACCACACCGCAGACATCTTACCTGTGTGTTATTATAAGCATGCAGGATTATAACTGTGAGTTATTATGAGCATGCAGGATTGGTATTCCACTCGATATTTCCATGGTCAAAGCCAATTAAGTTATTCCTTACAGAAATGTATATACAGGAAACACAATGGTCAAGTGTACTGAATTTCAATGTGCATAAGTTAATTCATGGCATCATTTTATGGAAAAACTCAAAGCACGACATGAAATAATACAGTTTCAGAAAGTTCTAAATTTACATTTAAAATAAGAATATCTATAGGCCATGTGATATTATCGTTAAAAAATATGGGTATTTAATAGCAATGTGGTATTATCATTTTGATTCTCTATTCATTTCCACTGTTTTATAGCTCAGAAAATGTGTATTTACAGGACTATATTCTGATTACACCTTTATGAACAGTACAGTTGGCACATATTAGAATGGAATGGTGGTGGGTGGAGGTAAAACAGATTATTTACCTCATGACTTTATCTGAAATTACTAACCTTATAAAAATCGCTGGGATAGCTTGGTATTCTGCCATTCATTAAATCTGAATGTTACACTGTTAAGTTCTGTACTATATTACATACATTTTATAATGGCATGCAACATGAGTAGTCCAACACAGTGATGACATATGTCTTCTGTATAGGTGGCCTTATATACAGATGAGTGTAATGTGCAAGGATTTAAGAGAAAGGTTTGGAAAAACAGAGAGATAGAGAGAGAGAGAGAGAGAGAGAGAGAGAGAGAGAGAGAGAGAGAGAGAGAGAGAGAGAGAGAGAGGAAATGTGAAAGTAAGGCAGTAGATAGAGAGAAAGAAAATACATAATAGTTGGCCAAGTACATATAAGTAGATGGATAGGTAGGGTGATTTATAACAGATTAGTAAGATATAGAACATTGCAAGATTGCAGTAGGCTGAACCGTATATGCAATCAATGTAGTTAGAGGCAGTTGTTGAAATCAGTTAGGCAGTTGAGATTGAACGTATGTCTTATTAAGTGCGGCTGAGTAGTACAGTGACGGGGAAAGAAACATACTTAGATAATCATGGTTACAGTTCACAAGTATTCATGGGAGCAAAACCAGTGGTCACTGATCAGGTGATCAACATCTGCAGGCAAACTTGATGGACGATTGAGAGGGGAAAGAATAACTTTTATAAGCAGGTGGCCACTTAACCAGGTATTGACTACTTATTTCCACTTGCAATTAAAAGGGTGCCAAACAGCATGAGTCTGCTATATAAACACTTGTTAGAAATGCAGTCACATTATTTTTTTTTATTATTACAGGCTTTTATTTCAATTCCTCCAAACGTTGGCTGATCATGCAGTTATCCAAAATATATTTGATTTCTTTGATCCAAACCTTCAGATTATGACAATATTTCTTGCGGTTATTAAACAAATTTTTGTTAAACATATATTTCGCCAAAAATTGATTTCTGCCTAAAGGGCACACATGTACATTGTTTTAAGAGACATTGAGATGGATAGCCAAATTTGGCTAATTATACAGGTTTTATGCTTTCAGTTCTAACAGCCACACATGCAGGTTGTACTAAAAGCTGTTGCTGTCACTATCCAAATTTTGGCTAAGGACACATATTTATCCTAAAGTTGGTTTCTGCCTAAAAGTCATACAGTACATTATGGAAAGGGACAATGTTGCAATTAGCCAAATTGGGCTAATCATAGTTACCTAGATTTTGGTCTTTTGCAACCATACACGTGGGCGATGCTAAAAGACACTAGCCACATTTTGGCAAAGCATACATTTATCCAAGATTTGGTTTCTACGTAAGAGTGTGAAGAACAACTTTGTAGGAAATAGCTAAATGTTGCTCTCAGGACATTAGTTGTGACACCAGCCTCACTGAGAATGGCAGCAGGAATCCTTAGACAAATGTTGGCTTATTTAAAGTCTGCGTAGCTCTTCCAACAGACAGTAAAGTTATTTAATAGTTATAGACCAGGCATTGGTCAATAGCCCTTCAAAGTTTCTAATTATGTGCCTCTACTACTTTGGGTTAAGAGATTGTAGCGCACAGCTGAGGCCTGATTTGATTAAATGGAAAACCTCACGTAAAATCGGAAGCTCTTTACTATAGGAATTAATTATCCCGGATATATTGTGAGCTTACATAAATGTACACAAAGTAATAGATGTCGCCATGGCTTATCGATTTCAAGGTTCATACAGATGTTTTCCAGTATCCGCAACAAGTTGATTGAGGCTGATTGAGACATAATTCGTTTAAAGGTTTAATTCTTGTAGAAATAGCCATGTAGAGTTTTGCAAGCACAACGGGTTTTGTGTTGTATTTGTTTGTTTTGTCTATGTTTTATATATGCCTTTGCAAAAGACTCATTAAGAGCCCAAAGCGCTCAGGCTAGTAAGATACTAGTTTTGTACTGTTCGTCGTCAGTTTATTGCATTCATCTCAATCAATCCCTGGCAGACGTGATCCCTTGCTGGATCCAGTGCGCTTGAAACGGCTGTTATTCGCCATATAATTTGTATTCTTTATATATATATATACTATATATATATATATATATATATATATATATATATATATATATATATATATATATATATGTATGTGTGTGTGTGTCTGTGTTGGTGTGTGTGTGTGTGTTTGTGATCGTGAGGTATATCGTCGATGGAGACGTTCGTGTCTCTTTTCTTGTCCTAATCTTTTCGTATATATTTTGCAGTATTTCGCCCTGAAAAACCTGCTTAACACTGGAATGATTATCTTTATACGTGCTACACATTTCAGCTATGTTTTGAAGTCGCATCATCTGTAATCAAAGAAGCAATCTCGAAATGGTAGGGATAGATAGACAGATATATAGATAGATGTTTCGTGCAGATTAATTCCTGCTCCTAAAGTGATTAATACGGAAGACATTACGATACAAACTACAAAGGTCTATTTCGTCTAATTCAAGATTTATATAATAGCCACTGTTGATGCTTTCTGAGATGACAGGCGCAAAGGTGTTTCTGTTGCCTACAGCTTGTCTACCGCCACATCTTCATCACAATCGCTATCTCTGTCAGCATCAATTGTTACGGATATTGATGACCACTGTTGATGCTCCCTCAACGGACTGTCTCAGTGATGCATCTGTTCACTGCACCGCCTCTAACTCTTCCTCTTCATCAGAAACTTTATCTGTCAGCATCAGTTGTTACGGGTGGGGTTGCTACTGCTGATGCTCTCTCAGTGGAACGGCTCATTGCTCCATGTGTTGCCCGCACTGCCTCTACATCTTCATTTCCATCGGAATCATTTTCTCCATCAATATCACTTGTTACCGATGGTGGTGCCACTGTTGATGCTTCCTCGACGGACGGGCTCATTGGTGCATCTGATGCCTGCACCGCCTCTACCTCTTCCTCTTCATCAGAATCGTTATCTCTTTCAGCATCAATTTTTATGGATATAGTCGCCACTCTTGATGCTCCCAAAATGGACGGGCTCATTGGAGCATCTGTAACCTGCATTGACTCTACGCCTTCAATTCCCTCAGAATCAATATCTCCATCAACATCACTTGTTACAGAAGGTGATGCCACTGTTCATTCTATATCAGATGACAGGCTCATTGGTGCATCTGTTTCCTGTATCTCCTCTACTTCTTCCTCTTCATCAGAATCGCTATCTCTATCAGCATCAATTGTTACGTTCGGCGATGCTCCTTTAGAGGACGGGATTAATGGTGCATCTGTTGATTGTGTAGCTTCTTATTTCTCAGATTTGAAAATAGTGGGTAGTGGGCTGCCATAAGTCACTGAATTAGTTCCTTTAGAGACAGATACAAAATAATCACGTCATAACTTATCAAAGACTTGAACAGAATTAACTAGAGATTCAATGATTTTCAAGTTCATTCCATACTAAACTTAATAGCTACATTTCGGCTATTTAAGACTGTATATAACTGAACATGTACAAGACAAAGATTATATATTCTGTAGGACACTATTCTATTTTCCATCGTTGTTTGTTTTCCAAATGTATTTCAAAACATCAAAGCTACAGGATTCTTCAACATGTTTGCAATAATACGTGTATGTAAAAAAATAATAAGAACAACAACCAACTTTGTAACTCTACCAGGATGTCTTTTGTTCACACGTATAGTATATTAATGTTTTTTTTATACAATAATAACCTTATCATTGTAATGAACGTATGGAGCTTATGACATTTTGTGAATTCGTATTGAATCTAACATCCATAAAACAAATGTTTGTAAATGGTACGATATTACAGCGTTTGAACTATTTAATTCAATGTCCATGATCTAAATATCGAACTAGTTGCAAAAAATGTTCAATATAACATGACGGTAAAGGCCGGTAAAAAGAATTTTCAAAGCGTAATGGGGCAAATTCAATGGTCATTTGCAAACGTTAAGAATTTTAACACTTATATAAACATGTTGAAAGTGGATCGTTTTAACAATTGAGTCATCCTATTGTCTGCTGTGAAACAACACTGATGATATCTCTTATTTTCATGCAAATAGTGATTTCAAATTTAATAACATATCTTTGTTAAATGTACAGAGTAGGAACGCATGCCAACATAATGGTGCAGTCAATGATAGATCAGTTCCAGAGCACAGAAAGAGTAAATTTCCTTTTTGAATAATGAAACAACGCCTTATCTTCGAAAAGGAAACATAGATATACATTCGTTCTCGGACTACAGTGAAAAATGAAAAATGCGACCGGATAAATTTCATTTATTCTGAAAGTGCATCCTTATGTATCAAATGAAAACGCATCAAGGGTATGTACGCTTCTGCAGTACACGTAATAGGTTTTTGTTTTCACTTTTGAAGTCGTGACAGAGTAACATTTCCTTCAGTCCACTGAAACATGTATAATTCAGTTTCAAAATATATAGTTAGTGTAAAATTCGCCAATGGGTGGTTAATGTTTACATTTGTATTCTCCTCTTTCTCATCGTCTCACTTAGTGTTTAAATTCTGCCTTTATTACGATACAGTTCTCGACCTTTTCTAAATACGTTGAGTATGGCTTACTATTTACCTTAGATTTAACATATCCACATTATTTTGGTTGCGCTTGGGTGTGTGTGTGTGTGTGTGTGTGTGTGTGTGTGTGTGTGTGTGTGTGTGTGTGTGTGTGTGTGTGCTTATTTGTTCTGAGAAACTACCACTCGCTTGTCACTAAAACCTTCATTATACGTTAGCGTACCTTACGATATCTCGTAAGAAAAAAGAAGTATTTCGAAATATAGCATACATTGTTATATTGCAAACGAATTAATTACAATAATTGTGTTAAGAAAACAAAATCAGTGTTGATAAGAGGAAAACAATTGTCCCACTCATATACGCTGGAAATTGGGACATAAATAATAGTATTGCTAATAAAAGTATTCGTCCTGTGAAATACATAAAAAGGATACAAATTCATAAAAAAAACAAAAAACAAAACAATTTGAACTCTTATCAAATAAGTTTATATAAATTTCCAGCATGAAGTTGAAAGTAAACTACACTTACCTGTCAAAGGTTCCTAGCTCTCTCCAAAACCACCACAACACAGGACCTTTGAAAACTGGGCTTTACGGTTGAATTGACCCGATGGATTGTACAAACATTTAACATATCCCATTACTACCTACAATAAACAGCCAATTGGAGCATCTCTTGCATTTTTTGAATGCTTTTAAAGGAGTCAATACGATGACGTTTACGATTCATTTGTGTATGATGGGTGTTCGGTAGAATGTGCTTGCGGAGGCCATTAGCTAACTTTCTTTGGTTAATCTCCTGTTTCAAGTTGAACATTACATTTACGTAATAACTTTGTCCGTGGATACTGGTTGTGTCGTTAGACTGCCTTAGCATAATGGCTTTAAGTGCATTGGTACTGTTGCATAATACTTAATTTCATATTTACAATCGGGTGAGGTTTAGCTTTTGGATCAAAAATAAATCTACTTCTGTATAAACCTCTAATACGTTCATGGTTGTAATTCCCTTTACAACATACCTCTATCCTTTTCGACAAGAGTTACTGTAGCAAAAGAGTGAAAGCTTTAAAATTTTAAATTTAATGACATTTTGTCTCAGTGTGTTAATTATGATTATAATGCAAGGATATTTAACAAAATTAAAAACATATAGGTGCATTTTGCTTTGTAGTTTCTATATATCTTTCATCAAGAAAGGACCTCAGAGACATGGGCTTGATGTTAAACGTTGTATATAAACAGTGTTCCTGAAACTATTATTGAGACACTAGGCGCCCTCGCTTTACAACAAATGGATGTCTTTACGTGTGCGCAAACTGCATTGATGCAATACAGCTGGCTGTTTATCTGAGGAATAAACACGTGGCTAAATAATTTACTAAACAGTTTGTTCTGTCACGCTTTCCTCCTATTGTAGCAATATTTAATTAAACAACAATGAGTCCTGTTCTTTAAGGTAGTAACGTGGAGAATAAAACACAAGGATAATGTGCATTAAAAGCATTGCCTCCTCAGTATACGAGTTATGCCTGCTTCAAAGAGAATGAAAAGTATACAAAATAAATTAAAACACTAATGCAGAATAATAAAATAGACTGTATAAGGAACTTAACTTGCAATGAAAAAGACTGTGGGAGCCAATATATAGGTTGTCCATATCAACCGCTAGTGTCCAGTTACGGCAAACAAAGTAGATTCAATACCCCAAGGGAGATTTCAAAAATGTATTTATCTAACTCGGCTATCATGGACAAATGGCTCAAATAGTACTCATTTTAATATATCTTTCAGAAACAAATTTTAAGAAATTGATGAAATTTTTGTGTGAAATATTTGGGGACAAAATAGGGAATCACATGCAATAAAATGCAAATTAGGTTCTTACGTGTAAAAACATTGACCCAATCTCCAAGAGGATGTAAATCTTAATAGTCTATTTCATTCTCTAAAAAGGAAGTCAAATAATGTAACCAGTCGTGATTTCGTTATCAGGTAGTTAGTATCTATAAAGGAACACGGTTTAATTTTTGCGCCCGATGTTGGGAGATATATCTGCCTGGAGATTTCTTTTGCATGCATCCAATGCTAACATAGACCAAACTGAACTTATTTTTCAGACGGTCGAGTCAAATGGTCAAAAGAAAGAAACGTTTTGACTCCAAGTTTGAATGAAATTTTGAACAATATGAAAAAGATGTCAAAACAAAGAGACAGAATCGGATCCTCTTCCCCTCTTCAAAAGTTTAAGTAGAAATAAAACTAAAACTATTTTGGCTAGAAAACAAAAGATGTTACCCATTTAAATAAATACAATAGCAATATTATGAACTCACTAGTGAGTACTGATATATGGCTCACAGTAAAAGCTATTTATGAGAATTGCTGGACCAGATCCCCTACCCTATAATCGATGTTAGAATTAATCCAGGTTTCTTACAGGCCTTCCCCCCTGCGGGTCCGGGGTTGTAGAATTGGCCCGCCGTGCCTCGCTACGAGTCGTAAGAGGCGACTAAGTAGAGGCAACCTGTTTGCCGTGGGTTGCGACCCGTGTCGGAGGAGGAAAGGATCCTGGTAGTTGAGCAGAGGCTTTCCGAAGCAATACACTACTTTGGCCTCTACTTCTTCTAGACGGGTGGTTGGGATGGGCCCGGTCTCGACAAATCGGCTGGTCACGCCGAGCCCTAGGAGGTCTTTATTTCTCGCTCACTTTCTTTATCTTTCTCGTTGTATCTCTCTTGATACCACCGTTGCCCCTACATTCTATCCCTTTAACTTTCCATTTTCCAAGTCTTAAAAGACTTCCTAGAAGGTGGTGGCTCAACGGGTCAATTGGGAGGTAATTTTACCGACTGACAATGTCTTATGGGATGAATCAGGAGGTGAATTTACCTACTGAGTATAACATCTGTGTATCCCTGACACTTGAAAAGTGTCCCCTTGTTGGGCTCCTTGGTGGGCGGGGAGCACGGGTGCTGAATTTTAAATACACCAACATGGATATTTCCAAAAAAATCAACTCAAGCGTACCAAAACTGGATCTGACTCAGATGACGAACCATGTGGTGTGGATTCATTTCCACGCTTCATGGTTATACAGTCTAAAGATGCCACAAAACCGCTCAATGTACTCTCTCCATTTGTAATCGAGAAAACAATTATGGGACTGATTGGAACACCAAAAGGTGTTAAAAAGTTAAAATCGGGCTGCCTACTTGTAGAGTGTGAGCGACGAGGTCAAACAGAAAACCTCAAGAAAATGACAACATTTTTCGATATTCCAGTGACCTCGTTCGCCCACACAACATTCAATTCGTCCAAAGGCGTGATTCGCTGTCGTGACTTGGCTGGAGTCAGCGACACGGATATCATTGAAGGGATGAAAAACGAAGGTGTCACTGCAGTCCGCAGAATACGTATTAAACGTAACAACAACCTGCAGGACACCAACACCATTATACTCACCTTCAACAAGCCAACAGTACCCAGAGTGGTCAAAGTTGGCTTTCTGCAAGTGAAGGTTGATGTGTACATACCAAATCCACTTCGATGTTATAAGTGCCAGAAATATGGTCATCATGAAGACCGCTGCTCAAGAAGCCAAATATGTGGCCGATGCGGAGATCACTCTCACCAGGAATCTGAGTGTAGAGCCACTCCGCATCGTGTCAACTGTGGAAAGGAGCACCACGCCAATTCCAAGGATTGTGATACCTGGAAACAGGAGAAGGAAATACAGAGGGTTAAATATACATCCAACATTCCCTATCCAGAG
>JAECUM010023584.1:0-21476 GCA_016617855.1 Megalonaias nervosa
TTTTCAGTAAGCTACTGGCGGTGCAACACACTTCCATCAAAAATAGGCCAGTTGAGCCAGGCATCATATTGAGTGGTAACGTTTGTAAACAATCTTTTACGTCAAGATTATTTACTTAAAGCTATTTGGTAGTTATTTATGTTCGACGCATTAACCTTATAGTAGCATTGCTTTGGAGTTTGTAAAGCAAGTCTCCTATATAATTAACTTCTGTACAATTGAAATACACCCCTTTCCAAGCTTGGATTTCTTTGGCAGCGTCGCTGTAACTTGTGCCCCTAACGGTGTACAGAGTTTGTTTGTTCCCTTTTTTTCTTTTTTATTTAAACCAAGACAGAATGTAATCTCCGGTTGTGACAATAATCAGTTTGAATGCTAGTTGAGAAATGCCATCTTTCTCTGTTTTGTCACAGTTTTATCTTCCAAAGTAAACGAATTGAATATAACGTAACTGTTTACGAACACAATACGGAAGACAATGCAGTTCGTCTATTAAGATTAATTGATAATAGCGTTGTCACTGGTAAAGCCAATACATTCCCAAAGATCAGATTATATCATCATCTGCCTTTTCTGACAAAAGAAATTGCATCATTGAATTTCAAACTCAAAGAAACTTACAGCCTGTTGTGTAAGCCTATTTGTAGAGGAACTGGATTAAATACCATTTACATTTCTTGACAAAACAATCAATTAAAGAAATGGTAAAGTCGGACTCCTAGCGGAAGCACTGATGTTTTAGAGAGTTTGGAAAATTGATGTAATATCGTGATATGACTTGTGCACTTTGTTTGGAACACATATCTTATTCAGATAGGCAGAAGATAATATCAACGATTGTAGTTAGAAACCTAAACAGTTGTTCTATAAGACATTTAAAGCTGACAAGAAAATTCAAACGAACCCATAGGGACCGGCATACAAGAAAAACTGTCACAGCATATTAGTTACAGACTTTGATACCATAATTTTTGAAGACCTCTTCTCATTACAGCCCGAAGACACTGAGAGTGTGCAGATCACAAGCTACGTTATCATCGGTGAAAAATAAAATCACTTTGTCCCAGTCTGAATCCCTAGAAATGAATCTTTCCAATGTGCTGTAATAGCGTAGCCTAGATATCAGTGCGTACAATGGTGACGGAAATGGGGCCTAGACAAATAAACAAACAGAAAGTAGGACACTGTCGTATCCTTCATAACATTATATTACATTATATTACATTATATTACATTATAGTTCTCAATTGCTGTACTGCCCACTCATTCTTTATTCACACACACACACACACACACACACACACAAAAGCACGCATTCACACCGACTATTATGATTGCCAATGAACGTAATAAAGTGATCAGCAATGCACATAAGTCTATTTTGTAACAATGTAATATTGAATCACTTAACAATTATTTTTCTGTACGACGATAGAAGATATTACCCATAACTCATTGCATCTGAAGGTGTCACACCATTATTATATATCTCCACTTATTAATTCATTTCTTTTAGGCCTATAATACACATCAGATATTGCATTTACTATGTTTGCCTGTCAGTTAATCTATCTGTCTGTCTCGTGAATACTTCCATCGCCTTTGATTCACCCAAAATTGACATGCAGGTTATCCAAGAGGCACTAAGGTGATTTTGGTAGTGATAATTTTCCATATTTAATATTTTTTATGTTGCCATGGAAACCATACGTAACATAACTAGCATGCCACTGGGCAGTTCTGGATCATCGTGTAGTTTGAAAAGTATGATACCCGAGAATTCAAGATGAACCTGCACAAACTAACGAAAGGATTTCTAAAGATGGACAATGAACTTCTCTTTTTGGATTGCATCAACTATAGGGCATATCTGTGCAGGTGTACATTTTTTTATATATTCTGGCGGTGTTGTTCTTGTTGTCAATGAGATTACAACTAAATTCTTTGTGGGGCTTAATACTGACGCTACCTCTGACGAGTTTGACTGTCAGCAACCGATGTCATCATTATCACTACAGGATGTAATACGGAAGAATGTAGTGACGTCTGCCTGTCTCTGTGTCACAATGTAGACATTTCCAGAATTCAAAATAGGGTACGTATGTCATTTAAATGGTGCAGAAGTGTCCATTCCTAGTTTGAAATTTTCATTTTTTAATATTTTTCATGTTGTCATGAAAATAATACATACATTTATTGATATTTCATTTTTGTCTTATTGTATAGTCACAACATTAACACCAATTGAAATAATAGTACAAAACGCGTTACACATTACGTTGGGGTGTCTTGAACTTGTACATATGTGCTACCTTGAGTATTCTCATTGTTGATATATTGTCCACTAGTAGGGGACATACCAGTCAGCTGCTTAACAGGCAGATAAAACCAGACATTGTTCTCAGAGCAATACAACTTTTATTAGGTCATCATGTACATACTACACATTCCCTAGTAGGCTAGTAACAGACATTAGTCATGTGACTACACTGCGAAGCTGAATGAATCTACTATGCTCTGTTTCAAATTATGCTACATTAATTTTATTCAACATCCCATTTTCTTTAAAGAACTAGTTATCTCTACTTTATTAAATGATTAATAAAAATACTTGGGATATGCTAGACATATAGTGTATACTGAACGCTAAACTTTAAATCTTTGCAGTCTGAATCTATTATCAGATTATCAGTTCATATTCACTAACCAAAATAATGTAACATTAACTGACTAGGGTCTATATGTTAAGAGTTAATAATTCACTTGTAGCGCACAAAGTCTTTCAGGTAAGCAGGCTCCCTGGTGTTTATTTTGGGTCTGACTCTTGGTGCAGTCGTTATCGTTATATCTGAATTTGGCAATAAGTCATCTTTAACATTCTCTGAAGGTGACATTCCGGAACTATTTGATTCACTTGGTGTTGCAGTTGTTTGATCTTTGTGGCTATTTGTCGGTACATCAGTGTTCTCGGGTTCACGTAAGGTGAAATCTCCCGGATGCGTACTTTTATCTTTGTGGGCCGTATGTGCACACGATTCCGTCTATACGTTCCTTCATCCTGACTTTCCACAATGTACGAGCGTTCACTCAGTCTTTCCTTGATTTTACCAAGTTTCCATTTTTTTTTTTCTTCCTTGTGTTCAAAGTATACGGACTCTCCAATACTCAGTGGTGGTAAGGTTCGAGCTCTCTTATCGTACCACTTCTTTATCCAGCGTTTTCGCGCTGATCGATAGTTAATTCTTGTTTCCTTATTCAGATCACTTGTTGATGGGATCACTGATCGGGTGTTTCTTCCGAAAAACTTTTGAGTCGGACTAAGTCCAGTATCCTGACGCCGAGTGTTTCTAAGTTTTAACAAGGCTTTGTATTGATCTCTACCATCTATAAGTGTCTTCTTCAACATGTTCTTAATGACTTTAACAGCAGATTCAGCCTTTCTGTTTGCTTGCTGATGATTTGGGTCTGACGTTCTGTGGTTAATGTCCCATTTTCTAATGAACTGTGCGAACTCCTTTCCTGTAAACTGGGGTCCATTATCTGATATAATTGTGGTGGGAATTCCAAATCTTGAGAATTGTTTCTTCAGTACGGTTACAACTTGACTACAACTTGCCATACTTAAGTAGTCCACTTTTATGAAATTTGAAAAGTAGTCGATCACAACAAGATACTGTCTACCATTTATTTCAAACAGATTCATGCCCACCCTATTCCAAGTTCTGTCTCCATCACTGTGCTGTAAAAGCGGCTCTCTTTGGTTTCTAGGTTTGCATTCCTCACATGCTTCAAATGATTCAACCATTTGTTTAATTCTTCCTGCCATTCCAGGCCAATCTAGCTCGCCTCATCATGCTATCGTAGCCTAAATGAGCGCTGTGAAGACCATTCTTCATATCCTTTCTCAATGATTTGGGAATTATAATTGCCTCTCCTTTGACAATTATTCCATCGTGAACGCTAAGGACATCCCACATACCAAAATATGGTAACGCTACGTATGGCACTTTGTCTCTAGCTTCAAGCCATCCCTCAATAATCAGTTCCATAAGTAACTGCATGTCAGCGTCTTCCAAAGTTGCTTTCTTGACTTCTTGAAGTCTCGCATCTGGGAAGTTGTCGACCATAACGTTCAGGATCCTTGGTCGTTCAGTTTCTATGTCGAGAGTTTCTACATAAACTCGGCTTAAGGCATCAGCGATAACAAGATTTATTCCCTTCACAAATCTAAATTCGATTTCATATCGAAACAGTTTTATCATGATATCTTGTAATCGTTTTGGGGCTTTGCTCAAAGGCTTCTTTAGTATCGCAGCTAACGGTTTGTGATCATTTTGTATTATGACATTTCTTCCATATGTGTTTTAGTCAAAACGTTCTAAACCATAAAGCATCGAGAGAGCTTCCTTTTCAATTTGCGCCCACTTTCTTTCGGACGGTTTCAGTGCCCTCGACGCAAATTCAACTGGTCTACTATCCTGAAGAAAGAGAGCACCCAGTCCATTCTTGCTACTATCTACTTGTAGTACGACTTCTTTGTTTACGTCAAATTATGCCAGCACAGGTGCTTCGGTCAGCCTTTTCTTAATTCTATGGAAAGCAGCCTCGCATTCTTCAGACCAATTCCAGACGGAATCTTTACGTGTGAGTTGACGAATCAATTCCAGTTCATTTGCAAGGTCTGGAAGAAATTTCGCCATATACTGCACCATGCCACATAGCCTCTTCACGTCAGAAATATCCGTTGGTGTGGGCATTTCGTGTATTGCCTTGACCTTTGTATTGTCTGCTTTGACGCCTTCACTAGTTATTTTGTGACCATGAAAAATGATTTCAGTCAATCCTACTTCTTTCTTGTTATCATTTAACATGATATTCCGTTCGACGCATCGTTTGTACAAGTTTTGCAATTTTCTCTCGTCTAGTTTCGCTTCTTGTTCAGAGCTTCCACATCCAGCAACAATTATATCATCCGATATAGTGAAAACAACATCCAAATCTCCAAGTGCTTCGGTGAGGTTTCTTTGAATACTTTCGCTCGAGACCTTTAGTCCAAATGGTAACCTCGCCCATCCGTAACGACCAAAAGGTGTAATCATTGTAGTTAGTTCACTTGATTTCTGATCAAGTCTCACATGCCAGTATGCCCCACGGTCATCAAGTTTACTGAAGACTTTTGCATTAGCAAGTTTCGGTAACACGTCCTCAGGTGTCGAAGTTTTGCATGTTCTCGCATGAGCGCAGTATTTAGTGGCTGTGGATCTATGCTTTCGTACAACAGCCATCTGACTAACCCACTTAGTCGGTTCGGTAACAGGTATTAGAACTTCTCTTTCGACTAATTTATCTATTTCTCTCTTCACGTCTTCCTGAAGTGAGAGTGGCAACTTTCTGCAAGGCAATGTTTTCGCTGGAATTTCGTTGTCGACTGTAAGAGTTGCTTCCCCAAGATCACTGAGTTTCGTAGTGTCGACTATAGCAATAAATCTGTCACTGTTAATAGTAATCAATCCCATTTGCTGAATAGTCTTCGATCCTAGGAGATTAATGTAACCATTTGGTACAACTACCAGAGTAGCAGTAGTTTCTTCCCCATAGCTCGGGTTAAAAATTTTCATATCAGCTTCTCCAAGTGGTTTCATATGCGTCTTATTCCACATTTTTAAGGTTAATGTTGTCGGCCTGACTTGTTCTTTACGAACATACTCCTGGCAGATAGTGTTGATGTCGGCGCCGCTATCTAACTGGAAACGCACTTCACAATTGTTAACATTCATTGATGCAGAAATTCTACTTTTCTGACTGGTTTCTATGGCATAAGCCAATTCTCATCATCGTGTTTCTTCTTCATGATTTGTACTAGCACTAACTAAATGGATTTTCTTGCATTTCACCTTGAAATGATTCGTTCCTTTACACACGTCGCATGTCTTGCCCCATGCCGGACACTTTTTCTTCTTAAGGTCGTGTTTGCGTCCACAGAAGTTGCATTCCTTACGTGAAATGCTATCTTTACCTTGAATTGTTGAGGACAGTTTACTTCGTAGTTTGCCAATCCCAGGTTGATTGTTAGTATCTCTTTTCCTTTGGCTTTGCGTTTGTGCTTTATTTCCTTGATTTATTTTATTTACGGTCGGACTGCTAGAACTGGCTTCCCTCAGTTCTTTTATATGTTTATTTGACTGCTCAAATGCATGACACATTTGTATGGTTTTGTCCAGGTTTAACTTGTCTTTTCTGAGTAAGAGTTCCTGAAGTTTTCCCGTAACTGTGAAAACTATTTTATCTCTGATCATTCTATCCTTCTCGCTTAACTTACAAGACGACGCTCTCGTTCTAAGCTCAGTTAGGAAGCTGTCGAAAGGTTCATGGTACGGTACATTCCAGAACCTATGTGATTCCAGGACCTTATTTTTTCTAGGGTTACAATATGCCTCAAATTTTTCAAGTACCTTGCCGCGTTTGTTTTCGTCGCCATCAGCGTCCCATACAAACTGATCATAAATATCCAAAATATGCGGTCCTGCACAATGCAAAATTATGGCCGTTTGTACCGCATCCTCTTTATCAGTAGCTCCACTTGCAGTTAGGTAAATCTGCACTTGTCTTTTCCAGTGCTTAAAGTTTTCTGAAACGTTCCCATCGGTAACATTTAATATTGGCGGTAAACTGAATGTGCTTAAGAGACCGTCGGCCATGTTGTCGTTCTTTTCCCGCCACTGTACCAGTAGTAGAACGTGACAGTATGATAAAGGATGCAAAATGCGTAAGTTCTAATATCAGTTTACCTCTAAAACTGCAGAATTACCGATGCGTCCTTAATTGGTCACCGCTGCCACCACGTTGATGAATTGTCCACTAGTAGGGGACATACCAGTCAGCTGCTTAACAGGCAGATAAAACCAGACGTTGTTCTGAGAGCAATACAACTTTTATTAGGTCATCATGTACATACTACACATTCCCTAGTAGGCTAGTAACAGACGTTAGTCATGTGACTATACTGCGAAGCTGAATGAATCTACTATGCTCTGTTTCAAATTATGCTACATTAATTTTATTCAACACTCATATCTTTGTGAAAAGAAAAGACCAAAAAAAACAAAGAAAGAAATTGGCCCAATTTTCGCATTTCCTGCACACTTATGTATATTTCTTAAGCACATGTTATATTTTGACAGAAGAAGGACACTTGCTTGGTGCATGCAGACTGAATACTAATAGCAAATGTCGGTCGCTGTTACCTTTTTGCGCTCCAGTCAAGGTGAAGCTAGGATATCTGGACCACTGTGCAGGCCCCTATGCAAAGCTTGTCTATAGTCACCTGTGTAATCTATAGTGCAAAAAATCACAATTCCTATGCTTACGTACTCTTGGTAGCTCCGTTCCCGACTCCAGTGGAATTGGAACGTAAATGGGTTTAGCTCCATCTTTCGAACGTTGAAGCGTTAGCCATAAAGATTGATGCATTTATGTATCATGGGAAGTTCAACATGACACGGATACTTTAGGTCACTGTGACCGAATTTTACGTTCTAGTGACAAAGTTAAGTTTTAGTTACCATTGTATTTCATTCTACACTCCTTTCAACAAAAGACTTACCAAATTTAGAGTCATGATATTCGCTGTATCCGGGAAGGAATATGTGATCTCTAACTAATTTTGGCTTAAAATATATGAAAGGATTCATAAAGACATGATATATTAAACAGCTGATATATATATATATATATATATATATATATATATATATATATATATATATATATATGCCAACTTATCCATCCATCCATCCATCCATCTATTTCAAATGCAAATTTAATTTTTTCTTTGTTTTTGTTTTCAAAAACATGAATCCCCAAAAACCCCAAGCCCCCCTCCACCAATCCCTCCAAGAACAAAAACTACATCTGACATTAAGGAAGAAGGTTAAAGAATACACACATATATAATTAAAACAGAAATCATAACATATACAATAACAAGTTACATAGTACAAGCAATGGTGTAAATCTAAATACACGTAACATATAATGAGCAGAAGTATGGAAAATTAGTATTTTGAAGTGAATGCATAAGAAATGATTACTAAACTTATAACATGGACCTTTAGTACAAGAGCTATCAAAATAAACTTTTGTGTCATAGACTTCGTTATTAAATTAAATCTGTCTCATAAAAATGGATCTCTGACCATTTATACATGAATTTCTCGCTAGATTTCTTTACATTCACAAAGAAGCAAAACAATTTGTAACTGTAAAACACCCCCAAAAATTCCTGACTAGGGTTTGAATAAATTAGAGCCATAAATAAATTGTTTTTTCGTTGTAATGAGAACATAAACAATTATTTCAGACTGTCCCCAGTTCACAGTTGTTTAGTTCTGTATCATGTCCTAGTAATATCGAAATGGTGTACCAACCACTGTTCCGCCTTCATCGATGAATGACCTTTCTACGTTATAAATAATAACATACTGAACTCTCGCCCGGATTCTCAAAAGCTGTATTAATTATCATTTGCGGGTTGAGTACTTGACACCTATTGAAAACTATTTATTGTTACCCAGATATTGCGCGGACCTTGTAGACACAAAACTGATCGACGTTATCCAGCTGTAAAATGGGTTCTGTAGTCACAAAACTGCCCATAATCACAAAACTGCACGATGTCACCCAGCTGTCCGAACTGATTCAGTTGTTCACTGGACCCAGTAGTCACAAAAATGCTTGAAGTAACCCAGTTGTAAATAAGTGTATTTAGTCACATAACTGCCCGAGGCTGCGCATTTGTAAAGCGGACTCTGTAGTTACACAACTGCGTAAAGATACCCAGTTGTAAAGTGGGTTCTATAGTCGCAAATTCGTAAGCTGTAAAATGAACCCTGTAGTCACAAAACTGCCTGATGTCACCCAGTGTGTAACATGGATACTGAAGTCACAAAACTGCTAAAGTTTACCTTGTTGCAAAGCGGGTTACATAGTCGCGCAACTGCCAGATGTTACACAGTTGTAACGCGGGCCCCGTAGTCACAAACATGTCAGAGCATATCTATTTGTAAAGCGGGAGAAGTAAGCAAAAAAACTACCTTCTTGTCACCCAGTTGCAAAACGGGCATTTTGGTCACAAAACTGCCGAAGGTCCCCCACTTGTAACGCGGGCCAATAGTCAAAAACTGACATAGCTTAACCTAATTGTAATGCGGGCCACGTAGTCATAAAACTATCTTGCTGTCACCCAGTTGCAAAGCGGACCATTTGGTCAAAAAATTTGTCAAAGATTACCCGGCTGTAAAGCGAACCCTGTAGTCATAAGCGTCACGAGGTTACCAGTTGTAAATCAGACACTTAAGTTTCATTACGTCCAGGTCACCCTGTTATTACATAACTGCCTGAGGTTACCCATATATACCCAGTTTCTGCTTTATTTCCTTTTGTGTAGTTCCATGTTTATATACGTCAATCAAATCCAACGTATTCAAACAACGTTGAATTTAAGTACAGCATTTCCCATTTAAATATCCGAAATAGTTGGAACCAATAAAATATGTCGGGCATTTACAGTGACTCGTGTAAAAGTAGGTCATTCTCTTGATAATGGAGATGGATGACTAATTTTTATATCGCTACGATAATCGGAACCTTCGGGATTTGGATTTGTCATTCGGATTGCAATGCTTTTAGCAAAATATGTTAAAAATCTCACTCAAAATTAATGATAAATGCATACTATCAATTCGTTGTTACATGCACAATGTAATACTCCATTTGGACTGTGAACAATAAAAATCAATCCGTTTAGGTCTACTGTAGAAACATTTTGTCGCCCCTGTTTAATGTTTTACAAGAGACGTTTTGCTATGGTACCATGTTTTTACGTCCGACTCTCTTTGTCGCAATTGCACATATGACATTTCACCCTATACACTGATACAAATTTTGTAAACTTGGAAAGTTCAGACTCGGGGAACCAAACATGGTGATTGATACTTTCTTTAGTGCGCAAAATGTTTAACGAACAATACATTTGTCAAAATGATACCTCGCCTGGTTTCTATTTGATATATCAAGCTATATAGTGGAAATATTTATATTTAGAATCTCTCTCTCTCTCTCTCTCTCTCTCTCTCTCTCTCTCTCTCTCTCTCTCTCTTGTATGTACACATAAACAGATATACGCATGCCCAATGTTCCAGATATGGTTGGTGTTTCTATTTTATTGTAAGATTAACAATGGATTACAATCTATATGATTGGTAATATATTTTCCAGTTTAATAGAACACTGGGAATATAGCACATATGTTTCTGGTAGTATCACATTTTTCCTTCAAGTCCCTGAATCAGGTTTTCTGGTATTTCATTCTTTAATAATTCCAGCGTTTTCTTCCACAAGGCTTCCTGCTTGGTCTTATCTCTGAAGAAATAAATTTATCGTGTAAGGACGATGCAATAATTCCTGATTCCTGCTTGCTCTTTTGAAGTGTATAGAAAGATAGTCGAAACATGTGTGAAGAATTTTAGCCAGAGGGCACAATGTCTTTCTGAAATAGACCTGCAAATGTTAACACGCGCGTGTGTTCGAACACACACACACACACACACACACACACACCATATATATTTTTTGAATCGAGTATGTAAAACTGTATATCGAATCAGTGGCGTCACTAGGGTTGGTGTCACCCAGTGCGGTAACTCAAGGTGTCACCCCATGGACCTCCTTCCTGCACAAAAATTCAAAACGTTTATAGACAGTCATGTGCGGTAACTCAAGGTGTCACCCCATGGACCTCCTTCCTGCACAAAATTCAAAAATTTTATAGAAAGTCATTTTATTGTCGCCCCTCTGATGGTGTCATCAGGTGCGGTCCGCACCCCTCGCACCGACCTAGTGACGCCACTGTATCGAATAGTTCAGTCTGATCTGTCAAACAGTCTATGGAGTCATAAAGGTGGCATGAGGCAGTTTTGTAAATTGGTCCCAGTCAAATTCCTTAATTTGAAACTTTGATATGATATTTTAAGCTATTATTGTTAAACAATTAAAGATATGGATATTTTGTGAATTACATGTTTCGTGCTTGTGGTTTTCTCAAAATTGATGCTAGGCATGTACACCTCCCATGGTCACTTCACAGTATGTGGGCACTAAGATACCAATTATCGATTAGGAAGCAAAGCTAGCAACTCATAGCAGTATGTATGTAGGTCCAATGCATAAGTAGAATATCTTTTAAAAAGAGCCTTAATGGCAACTATTTTGAGTTGAATCAAGCTGTTAAATACACAATGTTTTTAAGAAATATCACCCAGGGAATGGGCTTGCATTTGCACTGTGAGCATCACTTGGTGTCAAACATGACCTTCGGACATCAAAAATGCATGTATAAATTTTTGGGCTTGGAGTGCATAAACTTCTTTTTCTATTAATTGCCATTGACTTGTCAGGTCAAGAGAATAATATTCGTATGTTTATTTTATTATATCTATCTCTTTTGACCTCACCTGTGAATTTTTATATGAATGTTTATATTAGGCAGATGGATGCGGCAGAAAGACTGTCCGTTGCACCCAAAAAGAAATTTATTCATTATGTTCCCATATCTCATTGTCGAAGAGAGATAACACTAGTGCAACAGGCTTCAGCTGGCACGTGGCTAATGGACTTTTATCTCTGTTTTTTTTTTTTTTAAATATACTCGAACAGAAAAAAGGTACAGCATACTTCTATTTCTTATCAAGAGATAAACTGTAAATCATCGATGATTGCATAATGATCTACGAGTATTTCAAATATTATTCTGGCTGATTTGTCGTTATCTTTCTCAACATTAGATACAACGACTAAGGAAGGATACGCTGATCAAAATACATTATATACTGGACCTTACCCACCCACCACCCCCTTCAAAACCCCCCAAACAACTGTAAGATTGTAACGATTCAAAAATACTGTAAATCTTTATCAACGACGAGATTTCGTGTAATTACCAAATTGGTTTCTCACCTAGCTTCCGCAGTTGAATACCCGCCTTCAAGGCTCTTGAAGTAAACACCACCTACTCCCTTTAGGTCTGGGTTAACCACGGCATTGATAATGGGAAGGGCTCCATCTGTAGGAGTCTTCATCTGCCCTGTAAAAATCTGAGGGTATGGAATTAAGTATATTAACATCCCCCATCCCCAACCACTTTTTCCAGTAGGCGAAATCCTTTTATTCTTTAGCACGCCCGGTTTTGAAGTCACATACACTTGTTGTTATTAGTAATAAATAGGAAAACTATTGAGAACACCGTTTCACCTTGTCCAACAACCACACGAGAACAACTGTCTAGGTTTAAGATGTGACACCTCACCAATTTCGAGTTAACATTTTTATACCATATGGTAGTCCGATAAATCAACCCCCCAAACCTGCGTTGATACTGATGGACCATACGCTGGTCTAATATTACCTGTTCATTAAAATGTGTAATTTTGCTGAATGCATACTGGTAATTGGTAATAACCATATATAGCGCGAAATTAAAAACGGCTTCAGGACAGAGGATTGTGCTATCCACGTGGATTTACTAGTCACCAAACATAGGATTTGCTCTGGAAATATAATGTACGTGTCACAAAAATAACTCTTCATCCGACGGAAGCTCCACAGCTTCAAGAAATACCGATAAGTGTATAAAATGTACACCGATGTTTGCAACCAAATTTGGCTGCTAAGTTTAGCAGTTTTTAACGAATAGGCGATATCATCCCCTAAACCACCAAATCAATACCATCACAGGTGAGGGGCAGATTTATCGGCATAACTGTATGGTCTTTCAACCACATATAACTCATATCACCGCAAAGAAAACACTCCAAACATTTCCACAATGCATGATTTAAATGCCTTACTGATCAGTGAATGTCAACTTTTACTTGAAGTTTCTCCGTTGCTTCGTGTCTTGTTTATTGATCCAGTTTGCACGATATACACTTTAGGTAGTTCACGCTATAAATATATTACATTAAATACTGACTGGTTGCAGGCATTTGCCGCCAATTTAACAAAGTCCAGAGTACGCAATAACAACCAGTCAGAATTGAATGTAGTCCGTTCACAGTGTGCTATATCGGAAATGTATACCCTCCAAACTGTACTCATAAAGATTGGGCACGAAGCAATGGAGATGTCACCTTTACGCTCATACGAGTTACGAGTGGCTGAAGGGATAAAAAAAAAATAGCAAGGAACCGTAGGGGGGTTAGATTTCGAACCTAGCTAGATAATTACTTTTTGTTGATTTGGAGAAGAAGAGCGGGTGTTATTAAAAGTATTCATTTTTTACGGAAAAAATAGTGTATGTGCTTGAGGTCAAGTGAACTTGTGATGTGCTTCTGCATCTTTATCGTTCGTCGCGTGTCCATCAACCATGGTATCTCTCAACACATCTTGATTAAACTTGTATCAGAACCTGAATCAAAAAAAAAAAAAAAAAAAGAACAAAACCAAATAACCAACACTGAAGCAAAATTGATTACCGAAAGCTTTGGCTATCCCAGTTAATCGTGTTATGAGTCGATAATCCTGAAAACTCCTGGAGATTTCCGTGTCCACCAGCCCTGGATGCAGACTGTTGACTGAGATATTGGACCCTTTGAGGCGTCTGTGCATGCAATGCATCTGCATGATCTAAGAAAAACCCAATGAAATAACTGGAAAAGTTATACATTCAAGAACGGATTGCTATATCACAAGTGCCGTAACATTTTGGTCTTTCAGTACAAAATGTCTTAACCGAAAACTGTCTGCTTATGTTAAAACAATATTTGTAATGTTAGGATAGCGCAAGTGACGGTTGTTTATTTTTCCTGCTCAATTGAATGCGTCATCGGTGAAAACGCGTTATATACGGCTCTTTTGACGGAACAGTCTACATGTAATATCCTCACTTGAATTGTCTAATTTTACTTGGTAACGTGGTAAAAAGCAGTTTTAAGTTATTGTCAGTATAAAGACATTGTCAAAATGGCCTCAGATGCTTCTTACTAGATGTGAACATGCATTATTGAGATATAAAAGCAAGGCAAGGATTTAGTAGTCGATTTACGATTAAAATGGTATATTTCGTCTGACTTTCATTTTGCAGAAGTCCCCGGAGCACTACGTCCTGAGATCCGAGTTATGATGTAAGGTACATGACTTAAAAAACGAAAAACTTTTACATGAGCGGGCTGTTTGAACTGGTTGGACGTGTGCGATTTTGTTACGTCCACTATACTCAAACATCGGCATTGTATGTGACTACGAGTTTGTTTCGTTCTCATCAAACTCGTATTTCTTTAGATAATTCGGAACCAATTCATGATTTCTAGGTTTATCACAAAAGACTGACGCGAACACGTTTTGTTTTCATCGGAGGTGTTTGAAAGAGTACTCGGGAAAGTTTCTGAAAGCTATAGCTATAAAACCTATCACGAGGTACGTCTAACGTTTGCAAATAATATATAACAAGTTTGCCAAGTGCAAACATTTGCAAGAGCAGTCGGGCTCAAACACGTCCCTCATGTTCCTACAACCATTAGCGTAGTGGGGAAATATGAACGATTCCTGTATTTTAAAAACACTCCTACCACTACCCCAGCCCAGAATACAATTTTTTAAAGAAAACATTTCAATAGTCTGACGCCACATTAAATTCAAAATTGCGCTTTTCTACATGCTCAAATGAAAATTTTCTTCGTACAATATAGCATTTCAGAAGAATAAATGCAATCAAAAATCTTACCTGGTACAACGTCACTCTTTCTATTATCCAGGTTTACTTCATAACGTGATAAAAAGGATGTTCTATAAATCTGAGATCTCTACAGAGCCAAGGTCCGACTTCTTTCAGATAGCCCTTGCTTCATGTGAACATACTGAGATTTTCAACCAAGCTGATTATGTTGAAAATTATTAACTTTCTGTTGAATATTTTTCAAAACTCAAAGGAATACATCGGTTGGCTGAAAAACAGGTTTATAGATGTTATGTTTATGACTTGAAAACCAGTTCTTACATGACAAGTCTAGTTCAAGCCGATTAGGAACTTGTGGTATTTGTGATGTTAGCTGTTTTCAAACATCCGTATTGCACGTGACAATTATGTAGTAGGCGTTTCTATCTTATAAATATATTTGGAATTTACAGACAAAACATCAATAATTAATACTACAAATTATTAATGTTTTGACCTCATCTAAACGTGAGAGCTAATTTTGTCTTCAATATCAATGGATAAATACAAACAAGGCTTTTACCTGGTACAATTTTGACCTCCCGTAATAGTCCCATCTCCCGAATTTCTCAGGGTCTCCACTGTAGTTCATCTTGTTCAGGTTAAAGTTACAGGTTCTGTGAGCATCGCTGGAAACCAGCACGATCCTACAATCCTCTCCTGACTTTCTCATAATCGGCAGCAAGTGTGCAATCACGATGAAGTGACTCAAGTAATTCACCTGAAGGGATACATTTGTAAAAAAAAAACGTGCATAAATTCTGTCTCTGTCTATCTGATTAGGTGTCAATCAGAATGCGCCTCTAAGATGAGATCATTCAAACATGTCAAACTAGTTTTCTTGCCACAACTTAACTCTTCACCAGTTCTCACAAAATTTGAATTAGCTGAAGAATATGGTGCTCTTCGTCTATCGAAGGCATACGTTTAATCCCTTCTCTTATAGAAAACAAAATAAACGCCAACACGCATATCAAGAACTTAACCACAACCATAACCCATCTGCTGACGCCACCCCTGCTACAAGAACCGTGGCAGCTATGTAACGCTTTCTGCCGACGAGGAATCGACAGTAATAAGGAGTGGCTTTCTGGGTAACCAGATGTCTTTTTATGTTTATTCCTTCACATTTCCTACCTATTACAATATAAAACAAAAACAGTCAAATTTTCCTCTCCGAAGTGAAGCTTCCCTTTAGACACTCCGCAGAAATTGAACCAGTTTCTTAACGTATCATGGAAATTACAACTGTATCAGTCAAAAGGCAGACAAAACCCAACTTCTTAAAATTTTATTGAATGTATATTATTTTTCATTAAAAGGACTACACGTGTACGTACCTGTAACATAACTTCGAAGCCGTCTTCTGTTTTCGCTGCAAAGTATGGAAATATTCATTGAGTTTGTATAACTATTGATTAATTTCATGTGGCCAACAAGGTGGGGTTTTTTTAACGCGTAATGTTTAAATTTTAGAAAAACAGTTTTTAAAAATATATTCATGCCATTTAAACATAAAGACCTAATTTCATTTGTGTACCTCAATTTATTTGTGCCTAATGGTGCTAACAAGCTTCTTTTATGATCAAAAGCGTCTAAGTGAAAAAATTAACAGACGTGTATAAATATGAATATTTGTTGTTGGGCTTGAAAGTGTGATCAGGTCATCTATGTATTTATATCTATTGGTAAAACTTTTCACTTATGTACCTCAAGTGGTTTTTTAGTCGTGTAGAAAGACTTTTGTCAGATATATCTAAGTCGAACAATAAAAAAATATGTGATAATAATTAAAAAAAGAAGATGCTGTAATGACCTAAAAATCTAATATGTCACCTGCACATATGAGTTACCAACATATGATTAACTACGTAGAGGAATTTAAGTAATATTTATAACAATCTTTTCGGGACTGACGGACGCTCAAATGTACAGAATGGATGGAAACAAGGACATATAGAAGACATAAGTCACGATGCACCAGACACAAGCATTTGGCGCAAAATGTAATGTCATACATTTATGTACGACTTAAATGTTAAAGGCCGTTTCACCAAAGTAAGTTATGAAACCGCCTCTTTAATCAAAGATAAATATAATAAAATAAATGTATCAGTATAAAGTGCGTACTATAAAGAATAGATAAAACATACCCTTACAAAAATAAGTTTACACACGTATTTTTAAATCAAACTGTCTTCCTTTAGAGAATAGAAAATAAAAGATTTAACATATAAAGCAAATATAGTGGACAGCAGAACATTAATCAGTATAAATGCTTTATGTCCACCCTACTTGCAGTGGGGCCATATTGATTTGACCATCTCCATCCGACCGTCCGTCCCGAGAAGCTTGTTACCATATTGCACGAAAGTCAATTACAGCAGAGAAATGAAGTTTTGCTTATCCACATGTAGATGACATGGTTAAATTTGTAAACTATTAATTGAAAGTGCAATATTTTTGCGTATTTTTAATTTGCTAAATTTGCACATTAGTTTCCCCAAATCATATTACACACGAGTAAGCAGAAAATAATATAGGTAAACAAAATTAGATTTAATAGACTTATTTGTAGATGACCACAAAAGATGTTCATGCCATTGCAGCAACTTTTAGAATTTTTGTTTCAGATACATTTTGAAAACATGTTGAAGACTTACATTTTGCACAAAGCAATAAAGCCACGTAAGATGGACGAATGTAATTTTATAGCTACTTGGTTTCGCACATTTATGTCCTGATTAGATTTCCTGGTATATTATAACAGTTGGTCACTCTTCTAGACATTTAAAAACTTTGTGACTTAGACCTTGTTGACAGAAACCTCGTTAGCAAGATTAGGCACAAGCAACTTGATAAACCATGGATCTGAGTAGGCAAGTTTGCATGCGTATGTAGATGTCGTGAATCTAATTAGATTTTAAAACCATTATTGCAATATAAGTATACTGCTAATTAATCCATGCCATATATCAAAATTCAAGCAAAGATTGCAGCTTGAAAAGAAAAAGCTTCATTTCCTTGGAAAAAAAGCTATTTGGAAATACCAGTAATATGACGAACTTTTTCTTTGGACCTGACAACTATTTACAACGAAATGCTAGTGTTACGGACTTCAGATATTATTGATTACACGCTGTGACATTTCCAAGTTTGGAACAAAACACATTTGTCATGAATATAAACCTTTCCTCTTCAAGATATAATTCACTCATTGTTTCGAATTTTGATTGGGGACTACTGAAGGTTTAACGGGCAGCAGGATTTAGGTTCAACACGTGTCGTCCTATATTGGGACATGGCATGCAGTATTCTACACTGTTCATTTACAAACATCAAGATATATAACTTTTGTGGGCGGTGTCTAAATGTATATACCACAATGACTTGTCGCCGGTTTATCATATCGTAGCATGAATAATGTACCGGACATAGTCATGTCCTATTTTCCGGTTTATTATATCGTAGAATGACTAACGTACCGGACATAATCATGTCCTATGTACATGTTACCTATACCCTGCCACCCATAATAATCTATCATATGTTTCTGTAAAATATATTTATTATTCTTTATATGAAGAGCCAGAAAAATGGTGTAATATGCTATTATTTAGGTTTCTGAATTTTTCTTTCAAAGGAATGCATCCAACTTACTGAATGGCACGAGCGCCACGCCAGCATTACAGACCAGCGCGTGCAATGCTCTTCCAGATGACTTGTATGCTTCTATAAAGCCTCTGACAGACATAAAGGAGCCAAGATCCAGTTCCATGAACTCCATGGATAAGCTTTCCGTATCACAAATGACAGGTGTTCTTTTTTCTTTTTCCACCTGGAATTCTTCCTGTATCTTTTGCATGGCCTGAAATTATTTAAAGATACTGGAACAATTTAACTGAAGAAAACAAATTAAAAGCCTTGCTTTTTTTAAATAGCAGAGCTATTAAATTCTCCATTTTAACTCTTTAGAATTGTTCTTATATAAAACGATCATTGCATAGTCATGGAGAATTTAATTTTCGTAGAGTGGTGAGGTCGAAATGATTTCTGAGATTATTTTGCCAAAAGAAAAAGAAAACAACTTTGAGAGGTGGTTAAAAGAGGAATTGAAAGAATAGAAGATGGCAAACATTTCCACACAACAATATAACATATAGGGTTAGACATGGAGAGTCAAATTATATTTGTTATGAAAATTAAAAACAATTGGACAATTCTTGACCTCCACTTATTTCTAGTGCAAACCAACCTGTTCCTTAGCAGACGGATACTACCATATATATGTCTAAGGAAAGATTTCGACGAAACAATTAATTGAATAGTCCTATTTTCATGTTTTAAATACCGCAATATAGAAGATACTTCTAAAGTACGTCAAGTGTTACTAATTTCTCTTTCCCCTCATCGAATACCATCATGTCAACTATGAGTCACTCGCCAAGAAAATGAGGGAGAGTAAAATGAGTTGCGGTATACAGACATAAAATGCAGGCGCTGGAGCTGGCATCGATCTCCATTTTCATATCCAAAACTTTCGGTTCCGTATCCTGTTGAGAGGTGGGTTGATAGCATTGGATAGGTACCTACCTTTTCAGCTCTTTCTTTTGATCTGCACGCCAATATCACCGTGGCTCCCATCATAGCAACCCATTTTGCAGCCTCGTATCCTATACCTGTCATTGGTAAACGTTTATAAAATTTATGGGATTGCTATTTCCCGCTTAGATGCTGTAATTATACATCAGACATATTTTGTTTTCAGTTTTAGTTCACAGTATATCGATAGCGGCACAGAAAGACAAACAGATTGGCACTATCAACGACGGATAGTCACAATTCAAATTTATAATTAATGTTTGTTATAAGTTTGATTTCAGTTGGGAAAATCTGAATTTTATTAATTTGAAGATAGTAAAGCGTGTTTAGTATTATCCTTTTTCTTAATCAATACAAGATTGGGACCTAACATTTCTACAATATAAACCATTCACGATTACAACAATTCTAATAAAATAATGTATGCCATATGTCTGTATCATTTATTCAGGTGTCGACTTAGCTCCGACAGACGTAGTAGAATCACATCTGGAGTATTGGAATATTCTGTGAGTTTTGACGTAAATCCGACAGATGAAGTAGAATGACATCTGTAGTATTGGAATATTCTGTGAGTTTTGACGTAAATCCGATAGACGCAGTAAAATTACATCTGGATTATTGGAATATTCTGTGAGTTTTGACGTAACTCCGATAGACGCAGTAAAATTACATCTGGATTATTGGAATATTCTGTGAGTTTTGACGTAACTCCGATAGACGCTGTAAAATTACATCTGGAGTATTGGAATATTCTGTGAGTTTTGACGTAGCTCCGATAGACGCAGTAGAATTACATCTGGAGTATTGGAATATTCATGAGTTTCGACGTAGTTTGAACAGACGTAAAAGAACGATTTCTGGAGTATTGGAATATTCATTGGGTTTCGACGTAGTTTGAACAGACGTAAAAGAACGATTTCTGGAGTATTGAAATATTCATTGGGTTTCGACGTAGATTCAACAGACTCAGTACTGCATTAGGTTTCTACTTAGCTCCGTCAGACATAAGAGCACTATATCTTTAGTATTGGAATATTCAATGGGTTTCGACGTAGATTCAATATACGTAATAGAACGACATCTGGAGTATTGGAATATTCAATAGGTTTCGACGTAGTGTCAATAAACGTAATAGAACGACATCTGGAGTACTGCAATTATTCCTATTTAAGGGTTCACATCATGCTGTATGCTAAGTATGTCGCATTCTTTGTTTGTACATCAATCACTGGATGGCAAGGCATTATATAAGGAAGCACAGGTGGTTAGCTTCATGCAACAGACATTTGAAAAAAAAGCAGGATTCAGCATTGTAGATCCATATTTCAAGGAGTGGATATTATTCCTCGATAATGTCACTAAATACTCATAGTTTTGTCTCTTTTCAATATTGATGTCAATACCTCCCAATCTCCGAGGTATTTTGGAATACAGATTACTAATCGATTCAGTTGATAATTTCGAAATTAAATTGTTTTATCTCATTAAACGGTAGAGTTGTATACTACTAAAATGTTTGAGATGAAACACAGACTGTTTTATTTGAATTACAATAATACCATTTTTTTTTCTTGCATTGTACTACGACAGATACTTTATCATAGCAAATGCGACAATGGATATGAAATGTTTATGTTTCCTCTTTCTTGCTAAATCAGTTAGATAACACAGATGAAACTTTTCTCTCACTTTGTGTGAGAAAACACACTGCACATGTTCAGTCGTGATGCCTCAAGAGTCTGGTGATTTTTCCTTGCAGAAGGAATGCCCGCCATTTTCTAGTTATGTCAAGTGGTACAATCGTGCGCTTGAAACTATTACATACGTGTTTCTGTATGATGGGGCAGATCAGCGACGGTTTTGTTCCTAACAAAGGAAAGTGTCATGCTCGAGTGGAGTTGCAGTCGATTGAAAATCCTTTTTACAAGTTGTCATTATATGTAAATCAGATGTGTGGACTCCGCTTTCCTGTATCATATTTATCCCCGTATCTTTTCCGGTTTGAATTATCTGGGGGATTGTTTTTTATCAGTACAAATCTTTTCGTGCGTGTTCATTTTTAATCATACACTTCAAAACAATTAATCGCATTTTCGTTGAACTC
>JAECUM010023585.1:0-21097 GCA_016617855.1 Megalonaias nervosa
ATATATATATATATATATATATATATATATAAAGGATGCTGATCCAACCTCCAAAATGGCTACCTTGTTGGCCAACTTAATTTGGTCAACCATGATAAATCCTTGAGGTGTTAGGTTATTATCATGCCTAACCATTTTATGTTATTATCAGATAACACCCCAAGGATTGTATCATGGCTGAACAGATTTGCTTTTGTTTTGTATTGTTAACCATACCTGCTTTTGGTAGGAAAGAATTACCTGATTCAAGGCAGGGTTAATTGGTAAGAAATTGTCAGAAAGCTTGTACCTGATTAAAGGCTTAGTTAATTGACAAGAGATGGTCGAAGGCCAACAGTGCATACATATTTGAAGAATAAAGAGATAATTACATTGCTACTCATGCACATGCACATTTGGTCACAATTTTAGAAATGGTGAAACTTGTCCCTCGTCATACCTTGTTGTTGCATGTTGATTCTTTTGTATAGAAAAGTCTAATTATTAATAAGGTTTGGTTTAAGAAGAATAATGTCATTAAATCACTGAAAAATATTTTTCCTTTAGGAAGTAGATTAATAGAAGTGTTATTTGCAATTTCATTCATTTGTACAATAGTCAAGTTCGTTCTCAGTACAATCTGGTCAAGGTCATTTCTCCGTACAATAAAACTCAACTACATAATGTTGTAAAACTTGCAATGTATAGTCTGCATTTAATTGTTTTAAATCAAGTCCAAGGGCAGATGGGTGGGTGGATGTGAAATAACTACAGGGTCCAAGGGCTGATGGGTGGGTGGATGTGAAATAACTACAGGGTCCAAGGGCAGATGGGTAATAGGTTTCTTTCTTTCAAAAGATGCGAACTTCACAAATGCATCAGTAAAAATATGTAGGTTTAGTGGTGACAGATTTTACAACCTCAAGCATCTTTACTTAAAAGCTCCACCCAAATCAAAACCAGCATGGAAGCATACATAGTCTGTTAGTAACTTAGAAAATATTTATGACATAGTGGTTGATATGTTTATTGAGTGTAGTTTAATTTGTATTAATTGTCTTGATGATGAGAGTAAAAATATTAAAGAAAATTTGATATTGCCATTGACTAGTCAAAATTAGTAAGGCTTGTGTATTGACTGATATAAGAGGTAGATTATCTGATCTTAAGCAAAGAGCTAATATGTCACCTTAAGAAATCTCATCCTACCTGAAGCACATTCAATAATTTATTAATCATACAACAGATTCTTCAAATACATGAACTGATCATACTACATTAGGAATACATCCACTTCCTTGCAAATCATGCCTTCTGAAGATAATAAAGATGCTGACCTATCCTAGTTTTAGCAGCAAAGGTTGTGTTGTAATGTCCAGTGTAATCAGTCTGATCAAGCATCAAAATACCTTTCTCCTCACAAAATCAGACTTCCGCAAGACTTATAAACTGGTATTCTACATTGAAGTCCTGGCTGCTGACAAAGACATCATGAAATGCAAATGTTGAAATAGCACATAAAATATGTCAGGAAACATGCTACAAAGAGGCAAATCCCATGCAGACCCAGTGCCTTAGAGCCTGTGCTCTGTTTCCTGCAAGAGTCCACAAAAGTTGAAAGGACCTGCCTACCCAAAATCATGCCAGACAGGAAAACTCTACTCCAAACCCTTCTTTTTTGGGCAAAGGCCCATTTACTAAGAGCCACCAATTACAAAACTTCTGCATTCTGGTTTGAGATTTTCTCAAGTTGTCATCAACAATTCCATATTTGAGTATGCCACATTCCAGACAGACTCAGTGTCCTTGCAGACACACTGTGCCAACAGAATCGGCTGATCCACACCCAAAGGTCCATTTACCCCTCAGTATTCAGTCAGATCAGTGACTGCTGGAGTTGACCTTTTGTAGACTTCTTTGCAATAAAGTGGAATGCCAAGTTCCCAACCATTATCTCATCAGTGCCAGAAAGCCTCGGCATGCAACTAATGCCTATTCACTGAACTAAAACAGACTCGATGACTCCTCAGATTCCCAAAATCATATGGAAAGGAAAAGAATCAAAGGGCTGATGAATCCTGACTGCTTCCCTCAAGTTGGGCAAATCATGAATCAACAGCCTCCTGAATTCTGTGGTGGATTTTCCCATGAAACAACTGCCTACTCACTGCTGAAACATCCATGCCTGCAGCTTTTCCAGCCAAATCCAGAGGTGTTATTCTGCATGCCTGGCTCATATCATACAATCACTCAGAAAAAATAGTTCTCCAAAACAAATGTTGACAATTGTTCAGGCAAGAAGGCCTACAGCTTTTAACGCTTATGAGGTGTAATGGAGACTCCCAGTGGTGTGAGCAGAGGCACATCTCTCCCTTTAAAGTCTTGATACCACATTTTACTAACTTCCTCCTCTGACTTTCTAAGGATAAGAAGTTAGCTCCGATCAGTCAAAGGCTACTGTTCAACGATTTCTGACATATTTTGCCATCAATGAAGAGAAGACATGGGCTAAAATGAAGACCTCTCCATATTATAGCTAATTTAGACTTCTCTTGGCTCAAAACATTGACCCTTTGCCTGAAACAGACCCTATTGTAGGTTTTGGCGTGGCTGAACAAGTCACCTTTCAAGACCTGCTGCTTTGTTACTCTAAACACAGCATGCAGAAGTAGTGACATTTATGCCTTGTCAGTTGCACACACATCCACAGTTCTAGCACAATGGTTTGGTTTCTTTTATGACATCCCCTGCTATCATTGCTAAGAGTAATCCCCCTGCACTCAAAGGAAATTAGTGTTTTGTCCTGAAGTCCTCTTTGGACCCTTCATCCCAGCTTATCTCCAGGACCCCATCAGGTTATTGAGTGGCGCCTGAAGTAGTACCTGAAGATGACTGATCCAATCAGAAGATGGAGATACCACTCAAAACAGGGAGTGATGATATTTCCAATCAGGCTCTGTCATTGTGGATATATGCTTTGCCTACAGGGTACTAACCCAGAAAAAGATGAATTTCTTTTGTGTATTGTGCCACAAGGTTAAGGCAGTCACCACCAGCAAAGCATTCATATGCAACTGTTCCCTAGTTGGCACCATTCAAGCTATGGGATAGAGGTCAGAAACTATGATCTCCAACTGCTGCCTCATAGATCTTTCACCCCATAAGGCTCAGCCTGACCGGGTGGGATCTATTTCAGGATCACAACAAATAAGTTATCGTCCCAGATCATTTAGTAGCTTTTCAATTATGCAGGTTATTCTACTTTCAGTAGATTTATTAAAACTGCCGCTATTTTTTAAAAACTATGTATATTAATTAAAAATGTGCTAACCGTATGCTGTCTCACTCAGAACTCTAATACATTAGGAGATTGGAGCCAAGGCCAGTTCCAAGATAAGGAGATAAATGTTACCTATTCTCCTAAAGTATTATGATCTGATTGAAGAAGAAACAAATTTTTGAAGCAAAATGTATCTTCGATAATACTTGCCCAGTCACGATATAGGCACAACCTCCCAAGCTCTTCACTCAAATACATCCCTGGAAGACAGTGCACATCTGTTCCAGTAACATTTACTAATTTATGGGACTTGGCACCACTGTCATGTAACGTTTGTCTCAGCAAGCAAACACTGCATGGCACTTTTTGCTCTGAAAGACATGATGAACATCTCAAAGAGCAGGATTTGTGATATAGTGACTGTACTCATAAAGGACTATGATTAGGTAAGCATTATTGAAGAAAATATTTTACTGCAAAAATTGTTTTCTTATCATTTTTGTTTTTGCAAGGAAAAGCATAAACATTGATCCATAATTCCTTTTTATTATATGGTATGACAAAGACTTCTAGAAAAAGTAACATCATATTTTGTTCAAAAACTGTATGTAATGCCCACTTTCATTCAAAATGTCACATTATTTTTGGTGTAATGCTAATTATATTAAAGATTTTGTTTGTCTTCTTTAATAATATTGAGTAGAACTTGAATATACAATGCAAGTTTTCTTTAGCAAGTGCGGAGACTGAAGAATTTTGCTGTGTAAGGATTGCAGCTGCTTAACAGAGATAAATCTGAATTTGAAAAAATTCATTTGGGAAAATCAGACACTGGATGGTTAGTTTCTGAAAGAGCTGATCATTAAGGGAAGTTCGACTGTGTTATTAAATAGGAATTTTATCATTCTCTGTCTGTTTCAGGTCCTGTAAGGTACTGGTGTATGTAATTAAAGATGACAGTGCCTCTACTATCAGTAATCTCAATGTTGCCAAGCCTTTCCTGACCTCAGATGAAGTTTACAACATTGCTGTTAAAGACTCTGTGGGTACACCAGCCAATGATATTGTTGGTAGGCTTCCATCCAATCCAACTACATTTTTCCTACTTCCTTACTTTTTGATCAAGTTTAGTTCTACTCAGTTCTTGCAAACTTTTCATAATGTTGCTATACTTCATGCTGTGCATGGTTCCCAGAATGAAAAACTATTTGGACTTGTAGCACCTTATTTCTACATACATTACAACTATAAGTATGGTCATCAGAAAGGAAAATGTATTTGGGCTTATAGTTCTCTATTCCTTCATACATTATAAGTATATGTATGGTCATCAGAAAGGAAAATGTATTTGGGCTTATAGTTCCCTATTCCTTCATACATTACAAGCATTATTATATCTGCATGACATTTTCAACATTCAGGGGTTTTTTTTGTTGTATGATTGTTTAATATATGTAACTTTAGCATCATCATTTCCAATACATTCAGCTCTGATGATTATTGATATTCCTGTAATACATTCCATCCCGATGAATATTGTTATTCCTGTAATACATTCAGGCCTTTTGATTATTGCCATTCCTGTCATACATTCAGGCCTGATGATTATTGCTATTCCCATAATACATTCAGGCCTGATGATAATTGTTGTCTCTGTAATACATTCAGCCTGATGATAATTGATATTCATGTCATACATTTAGGTCTGATGATTACCGCTATTCTTGTAATAAATTTAGGCCAGATTTTTATTGCAATTTATGTAATATATTTAGGCCTGGTGTTATTTCTGTAATATTGCTATTCCTTCTAAAATATACAGCCCTGATGATTATTGATATTTCTCTGATGCATTAAGACCTGATGATTACTGCTTTCCTTACAGTTAGGCCTGATGATTATTGCTATTCCTGTAATAATTCAGGCCTGATGATTATTGTAATCCCTGTAATACATTCAGATCTGATGATTATTGCTATAACTATAATACATTCATGCCTGGTGATTATTGCTATTACTGTAATACAATCAGGCCTGATGATTATTTCGATTTCTGTAATACATTCAGGCATGATGATTATTGTAATCCATGTAATACATTCAGATCTGATGATTATTGCTATTACTGTAATACATTCAAACCTGGTGATTATTGTAATTCCTGTAATACATTCAGGCCTGATGATTATTGCTATTCCTGTAATACATTCAGGCCTGATGATTATTGTTATTTCTGTAATACAATCAGGCTTGATGATTATTGCTGTTCTTGTAATACATTCATGCCTGGTGAGTATTGCTGTTCCTGTAATACATTCAGACCTGGTGATTGCTATTCCTGTAATACATTCAGGCCTGATGATTATTGCTATTTCTGTAATACAGTCAGGCCTGATGATTATTGCTGTTCCTGTAATACAGTCAGGCCTAATGATTATTGCTGTTCCTGTAATACATTCAGGCCTGATGATTATTGCTGTTTCTGTAATACATTCAGGCCTGATGATTATTGCTGTTCCTGTAATACATTCAGGCCTGATGATTATTGCTGTTCCTGTAATACATTCAGGCCTGATGATTATTTCTATTTCTGTAATACAATTAGGCCTGATAATTAATTGCTCTTCCTGTCATACATTCAGACCTGATGATTATTGCTATTGTAATACATTCAAGCCTGCATCCACCAGCAATCAACACTGACTTTAATCTGCCATTGCATTATATATAATAGTATTTTAATAGTACTACATGTCATAAATAATATAATATAATATAATATAATATAATATAATATAATATAATATAATACTATAATTATAGTGTCACAGTGTAACTGGTCTAAGCCAATGAGAATAAATGAATATATAATTTATATTATTTTAACAATATATAAATAGATGATATCAACATTATTTTAGTAGATATAAGGAAATATTCTGTGACATGCTTCCACTTTCACATTAATTTATAACATGGGCATGCAAAACATCTATTTCATGAATAAATCATTTTGGAATATCAAATTTTCTTGCCACAGTATTAAATGACATTGTGATATAGCCTTTATTGTATAGCTTAGTGATCGTGCATAGATCCATGTATGGTTAGGTACAGTTAGGTACACAGATACAGTTTGATGTACACAGATACAGTTTGATACATTGGTACAGTTAGCTACATAGGTACAGTTAGGTAGACAGATGCAGTTTGATACATTGGTACAGTTAGGTACATAGTACAGTTAGGTACATATGTACAGTTAGGTACATAGTACAATTGGGTACATAGTACAGTTAGCTACATAGGTACAGTTAGCTACATGGTACAGTTTGATACATTAGTTCAGTTAGGCATAGGCTTACCTAATTCCTTGTCTAACTTCATTACAGTTACACTGTGACGCACACACAGTTACACTGTGACACACTCGTGCCTTATTACTGCACTCAGTCCAATTAAACTGTGACACACTCATGTATTCTCAATGGGCTCCATCCAGTTATCACTGGATACCAATATTCGGTCCACTTGTCCATGTCCTTGTTCAGGATTACACTTCTGTTGTGTTGGTGAGTTCATAGCATCACTGGGAGACAATGTGCAACTTTGTGCCAGTTCAGTTCCCGCTGAATTACCCACTAACAAACAATTCACAACTTATGCAGCAGTGAATGGGGTTAGTTCCATATGAGCCAAATGTTTAATTTATTAGAATAAAAATTTAATGAATTTAGTCCATGTTGTGTATAAATAGAGGATATCTACACTTTATGATAAGATGTAAAGAAATATTTTGTGAGTGAAGTGGAAACGTTGAATTGTGATGTTGCCACTTCTGCATTCATTTCAGTGTGGACATGCAGAACATCTGTCTCCTGAATGTATTGTTTTGTTACTTTGAAATTTATGCCATTCTTCTAAAGTACTAATATTCAGAAAGAAAACAATGAAGTAAAAGGTTTTGTTTCCTAAATTTTTATTCATATTATTATGTGTGTATGGAAGTAAAGAAAATTAAATAGGTCTTAATATGTACATAAAAACATTAAATAAAGAAAAGTAACTAAGTTGAAATAAGTGTATAAAAAGATCAAATAAAGAAAAGTAAATAAGTCTAAATATAAAAATATCAAGATTCAGTTGATTAAGAAAGAAAATGAAGAAAAAAAATGTTAGAGTGAAATTGCTAAGTTACCATGATGTAAAAATTTAATAGTTTTCAAGACATAAAAAGGAAAACTGTTACGAGCCTATGCTCTTAAAATAAGTAACAGAAAAGAGTGAAGACAACAAGCTTTGTAAAATTTAATAAATAATTTATTTCCGTTGAATACAAAGTGAAAAATGAGAAAAAAAGAAATTTTGGTATTGCGAATTAAATCCAAAAATGATCCCAAGAATTAAAAACACAAGTCCTAGTAATAAAAAGTCCTGAATGAAACTGAGTTCAAGTCCTGATGCGATCCAAAATTGAAGGCAGTGACTTGTCTGTTGTGGGCAGTGAAGTGCTGATGAGCTGATGTGTCAACGGTCTCTTGTTGAATCACATAAATATTATTCCAGGTTTGAATTCAGTATAAATTCCAATGAATGTCTTATCCAAGAATTTTGTCAGAGCACTTTTGTATTTCCAGAGAAAATAATCACTTGAATTCAATAATTTGAAGAAAATAAAATTTAGCCCAAACTGGTCACAACATAATACAACTTACAGTGCTAGATGTTAAAGTAAGACTGGTAAAATCCTTACAGCCACAAGATAATATAGTTCTCTGCTTGACCTCAGGTCACATTAGCATTTTCTAAACACAACCATTACCTAATGGAAAATAACCTTCTAGAATGGTCTTAATGAGCCTTGTTTATTTACAGCACAATAACCTATAAAATTCACTGGGAATCTCCAAAACCCTGACCCTGATCAACATATTTACCACTTCTTGTTTACCTGAATAATAATTTTGGTTAATAAGCTCATAAACATAGAATATAATGAAGCTATTTTTAGTTGTTTACATAAATGAAATTTTAAAAAAAATTTAAAAATTCAATCAGGTCAAGCAGAAATGAATTCAATTTTGGACAAAGTCAAGTCCAGCAAACAATGTTACATTACAGTAATATATAATGAAATAAAAAAATTTAAAACTAACAGACGAACAATTTAAATTAAATATACAGAACAAAACATACAGGACTTCACCATTAGGTAGAAATTTAAAACATTTGTTGAAAAAAGAAGAGGAGAAATAGAATAGAGGAAACTCCATTAACTTTGAAAAATATGATGAAAGTACCATATGTATTTTCTTGAATATATGGTATAAGTATTTTGTTTTTGTAAAAATGCACAAAAATTGTAATAACAATTATCTACCACTGAACAGCAACTACAGCTCCAAATAAAACTTTATCATGCAGTACATCATTCTAGAAAGTGCCACTAATACAGTTGTGTGTCTGTGTGTGATTTGGATTTTTAACGTAGCTTTAACAATTTTTCAGTCATATCACTATGATGTCTGCAGTGTGGCAGATTATAGCAATGTCTAACACTGCGGCATCATGCTGCAGACATGTAGCATGATGTCCCACCCAGTCTCATTATCCTGACACCAGGCCAAACAGTCCTAATACTAACCTCTTAATGCGGGGCCCCGAGTGGCCGAGTGGTCTAAAGCGCTCATCGTTACGGATCAGTGCCATCTCACCTCTGTCTGCGTGGGTTCGAGTCTTGGATTCGGCCAATGTAGGTATGTGAGAAAGCTTGCCGGTAGCTTCTTGTGGGTCGGTGGTTCTTTCCGAGGTTTTCCTGGGTTCTTCCTCCACCATTAATACTGGCCGCCATGTATAGCCTATATTGTGCTGAAAAATGGCGTTAAACCCTACAACAACAACAACAACCTCTTAATGCTGAGCACCTAGTGAGGCAGCTGTTAGTACCATTTATTAGAAGTCTTTGGCATGACTTGGCCAGGGTTCAAACCCGTGACCTCCCACATCCAAGGCAGAGAGTCTAACCACCAGGCCACTGGAGCTGTCAACTAATACAGTTAGTTGTCCACTGTGAATCAAGTTGCTATCACATGTCCAATAGCTGAATGAATGCCTTTTATGGCAGGAAGTTAATTCATCCTGTCAGAATAATTAGTAGGTATGTGCATGATGACTTACTGATTGGAAAAAGAGAGAATTAGTTATTATTGTTATGTATATTTACTTTGCATTGTTGTTAGGTTTTAATTGTTCTTTCTTATTTCATTATATGTTATTGATAATTTAACATTGTACTGTATATTGGACTTGACCTTGTCCAAAATCAAGTTCATTTTCTACTTAACCTGAATCATTGATCTTTTTTTATTCTGTAAACAACTAATACATAGCTAAAATATTTTCTCTATGTATGTGGGTTAAGTATTAGAATTATTATTTTTGCCTGAGTCGAGGACATTGTGTTTACCATGTTCTTTATTATAATTATTTTATCAAATAAACATTAGGAACATTCTGAAAGGTTGTTTCCATTAGGTACTAGTTTTTATTAGACGATGTTAATTGTGACCTGAGGTCAAGTAGAGGACTTTATAATCTTATTACTGGAAAAATAATATATTTGTGCTTTAAGATCTGAGCAGAATCAATTGTATTATTGTTTTGTCTAGAAGTTCTTTTGGGCTGGAATTTATTTATTCACTGGAAATACAGAGTGCTCATCAAACGTAACATTCTTGGAAATCAAGACTTGAATTTATAGTGAAATTTCAATAAGAATTTAATTCTTGGATTCTATTATTGTGATCCAACAAAAGACTTTTGGGACATCATCATTATATGGGCCACTACAGGCACATCAACTCTTCAGCATTGGATTTAATTTGAATTTCCACTAAAGTTTATTCAGAACTTTAATCATTAGGACTCGTGTCTGTAATTCTATGATTATTTGGGATTAAATTTGCAATACTGTAAGTTCCTTTTTGCATTTTCAATTTGTATTCTAGGGAAATAAATTATCTATTGAATTTTACAAAGCTTGTTGCTTCTCATTCTTTTCTATTACTTATTATAAGACCATTGCTTTATAATATTATACATGTTTGTTTTAATTCACAACTTTTAATAATTGGAATTTCCACAACTTTTTCTGTTCATGATCAGTGCTAACAATTGCAAGCAAAAGTTGTGGTCAAGTCATCATAATTATGATGTGTTCTTTATAGTCTTAATATACCTCCCTGTTTGTTTGTACCCGTCCCCCCAACCGATTTAAAAAACGGTAATCTTTAATGTGATAAAAAGTGCACAGAATGTAGTCAATTCATTCATTGATTTATAATTTCTAACCTGAATCTGACCAGAATGGCCCTAACACTGGCATTTTCTGCATCTTTCATGTTTAACAGACTTAACATACTAACACAGCACCATGTTGTGTACACTATGGGCAAGTTGATTTCCTCAGACAACATTGTGACATAGTTCATCATATTCAGTAACTTACGGATAATTCCATAAATTATCATAATGTTGACAGTTATGAGTTACATTCTTTGGACACATCTACATTGAAATTACACCACTTGTTAAATCCACGTGAAAGGCAAATTTGTAATTGTCATTCTTTTCCTTTGTTTGATTCAACATTGTAAATATCGGAAGCAGATGACATTGTATTTTCCTTCTACATGTATACATATGTAGTTGTTCATAGACCCCTTCAATGAAAATGGACTTGTCCGGGAACTGGAAATGGATCTCGAGCATGGCGGTCATTTACATTTAAAACTTCTGTTAAGCATGAAACAAGCAGATGATGATGGTGTTAGGGTAGATCCTGGTCACAGTCAGGTTAGAAATTATAAATCAATGAATGAATTGAATAAGTTCTGTGCATTTCTGATCTAATTTTTCCTTTTCATTATTGAAATAGGCACTGGGGGTACAAACAAAGGGAGAGGTATAGTCAGACTATAATTGAGAACTGGGCTTTTATTACACCACTTCAAAGCGAAGATGATCCAAAGCAATATAATATAATATAATATAATTATTATTGTTGTTGTTGTTGTTTGCTTGAAATCTTCATTAGAAGAGCAACATAGACACCAAACTTCTGAGGCATTATGTGGTTGCCTGTCTGGGTCTATGCTATACAGAGTTTGTTTTGTGTGTAAACATGGGTTGGTACAGTAGCTCTGTGTGTGTGTGTGTGTGTGTTATTACAGTACTGTTAGTTGTGTTTGTATACATGGGTTAGTACCTTGGCTATTTTACGAATTTTACTGCAATACCATTACAGGTCCTGGATGGTACAACTTTAACATCCCAAAGGTAGAGAAGTACTATGTTGTCAATTCACCAAGCTCAGAGAAACCCTGGATACAAACCACCACAGGTATTGCTGTTGTATCCACCTGTTGCTTTGTGGCTGCATTAGCTCTAATAGGGATCACAATTGCCATTGTCCACTACCTAAGGAAGAAGAAAGGGTAATTACATGGAATTGTTACATTCTCCTTTAAACTCTATTTTACATCAATTGTAAAAGAATATCTCGTATATGGATTGGTGTAGCAATTAGTCCTAGTGAAGGAAGCTGGAGAATATAGAAGTAACCACTTTACCTTGGATGGGTGACCACTTTACCTTTTACTGGCTTGGAATCAAATCGGGGACTGTAGAGGTGCAAAGTGAGCATATTACCACTATGTTATCCTGGCTTATCAGAATGAAATTAGATGATCTTACAAACTGACTCCCACTGCATGGTCATGCAGCAGCAAGATCTAAATATAGTCCAATGTATTGTTGGTGTTTACATACATTTGGTACGCAACTTTATATTCTTGAGATCATTATGAGTTATCCCCCCTGATTGCCCATCTTCAAGATTTTGGTTTTGCTACATAACTTTACCAATTTTTGATGGATTTCAACCAATTTGGCATAGGTTTTATATTGATGAGACCTCTAAATCTATCTAATTCCAAGATAGGAGTTATGCCCTGATTGATTGCCTGCAATCTGACCTTGGTTTCTGCACCATAACTTTTAACATGGCTTATAGAATTTTAATGATATTTGGTGTGGAGGTTTATGTTAATGAGAATGAATTTGATTTCCATCAACATTATTTGCAAGAGTCGTGTCCTCTTAATTTTGGTTTCATCAACACAACTTTACCTAGGTTTGTTGGTTTTCATGTTTTCTGAGTTTGTAGCCTTTGTAACTATTCAAATGCAATCGAATTATAGCAGTTTAGGTATATGAGACAACCTACTAACCAGCTGGTCCAGACCTATAGTCTGGTGGTATGTATATCTGACTGTGGAATAGATGATCCAGATTTGATTCCTGACAGTGACAGTAGACATTATATTTAATCCCACTACAGTGGGGGCTCATATCAGATTCTCTGTGTCTGGTGGCCTAGTTGAGACTCAGTTTGGACTGCAATGAGAGGTGACTGCAGATGACATTAGAGGGTGAATTTCAAGGTATGGAGGGGTGTAGAGATCTAGATAGATATAAGCAGTGACTTAGTAACAAGCCTTGCTTGTCTGAATTGAAGTCTAGTAGCCTGATGTGAGACAGATGAACTTTGATTCTCAACTGTGACAGCTAGACTTTGTTTCCCCGCTCATTACAGAAATATCATCATCCTTTTCCCTTAGTATATTTTGTGTATCCTGTGATTGTTTGACCACTGATATCAAAGAGAATGTAGGTCACAAAATTTTATATCATGTGAGCAAGCAATGTGAGAAATTGCCGAGTACTAGGGCCAATTCAAAAACACTGAACTTTTGGCTTGAGAGTCAGCTTTTTAAAGAGACAAATAAGTATTTAATTGATGTATCTTAGAAAAAAAAAAACCTCTTCCTACCAAACAGATAGGGCTACATGTTTAAATTTACCAGACCTGGTAGTAAGCGGCTACCCTTTGTTAGTACTGGAGTTGTCGTAAATCCCAACTCTTCAGTATGGAATGCACTCTGACCTTCCACTCCAAAATAATTTTTCCAAAACATTTGTTACTGGATGTGAAAGGTCGGATGAAACTCTGATGAATTTTCAGCCAAATTAAATTGATGAGGCACTGATTCAATTTAATTCAGTTTCCATTGTTCCATGACCTCATTTTCATGAGTTATACCCCCTGGTTGTCCATTCTTCACTACTTTGGTTTCTGCAGCATTACATTGCCAAGGAATTCAACCATATTTTGGCATGCAGTTTCATACTAATGAGGCCTTGAAAGAGTTTAATTTCCATCATTCCACAAATTCATTTAGAGGAGTTATGGACCAAATTGCCTATGAAAGATTGGTTTACCAAGGATTGATGAATTGAAACTAAATTTTTCATTCATCTCCATAATACCTCAGGTTCCAGGTATTTCTCACATGGATTAATTTATTTTGAAACCATGTCATAAAAATGGCCTATGATTTAATCATCAAAGCCATGTCATAGCAAAGACCTATTATATAATTATCAGATCTATGATATATCATAACAAAGGCGCATTATATAATTATGAAAGCAATGTCATAACAAAGACCTTATATATAATAATCAAAGCTGTGTGATAACAATGGTATATTATATAATTATCAACGATATATCATGAGAAAGACCTGTTTATATAATTATCAAAGCCATGTCATATCAAAGGCCTATTATTTTATTATCAAAGTTAATACATATATCAAAGGTCCATTATATAATTATCAAAATTATATCATGACAAAGGCTTATTGTATAATTATCAGAGCTACATCATAACATAGGCCTATTATTTATAATTATACTAATATTGATAAATTGAAGTTTTGTTTTATATCTGCTATCTCAAGTCAAAGTTTTAAAACCCAAAACTTAACTTGGTCACTGAGCTGTTTTTCACACTTCAGTGGCTTATATGAAATTATCGTTGGAGCCAGTATGCTTAGTACTACATCACATTAAAAGGATATTGTGACCTACATTTCATGCATTGATGCCATTGAGGTACACATTTAGGTTAGTTTCTTATGCAATTTTACTTATAGGGTTATGTACCTTAGTGGATATTCTTTGGTATGTATTAAACAATCTTTTTGAAAGTATGTCACTGTGATCTATATTTGATGCATTTTTTTTTTTTTTTTTAATCAGTGTCATGCACTATTTACTATATAGGTATTTCCATATTTCTGTTGATTGGACATGGTGAGTAGCTATTTCATTAATTCCCAGTGATTTGTTTATATTAATTGCCGGGGCTCCAGGTGGCTGAGTGGTCTAAAGTGCTTGCATTTATCAAAACCTGCCATCTCACCTCTGTCTGTGCAAGTTCAAGTTTCAGGCTCAGCCAATGTAAGTATGTGAGAAAGCTTGCCAGTAGTATCCTATGAGTCGGTGGTTTTTACCAGGCTTTTCCCAGGTTCTTCCTCTACCAGTTATACTGGTTGCCATGTATAACATAATATGCACATTTAAAGTTAGACCCACAAAACAGCAACAAACAACATAGTATAAGGGTCGGTAACCTACAACACATGTGCCAGTAGGTGGCATATCAAGAGGTTTTGTGTGGCACGCGAAGGGCAGCCAGAAATCTTGATTTATCATTGTTATTCTCTTACTGGTGGCATGTGCTCATTCATTTTGTAATTAATCTGGAAAAAAGTTGCACGCCTTGTAAAATAGGTTGCCGACCCCTGACATAGTACTTGCCACTTCTTGTTTTAGCTGAAAACCCAGTACAAATTATCCTGAGAATTGTACTAAGTGGTCATTATTGTTACATGATGTGAAACCTTAGTTTATTTTTTAAAAATATTTGTAACAATATATTGCATAGCAAACTGGGATTTCCTTAGAAAGTGTAATAATTTGGCCTTGATCAAATGTTACTGGTTGGTAATAGTCTACATTTGAACTATGCTCTCTTTTATACAGTTGAACTCTGCTGTCTTGTGATCACTTGAACTATTCTGTCTTCTGTACAGTTGAACATTACTGTCATCTGATCAGTTGAACTATGCAGTCTTCTGTACAGTTGAACATTGTCTTCTGTTCAGTTGAACTGTACTGTCTTCTGTACTGTTGAACTATGCTGCCTTCTATACAGTTGAACTATGCTGTCTTCTGTACAGTTGAACTTAACTGTCTTCTGACCAGTTGAACTATACTGTCTTCTGTACAATTGAAATATGCAGTCTTCTCTACAGTTGGACTATGCTGTCTTCTGTAGAGTTGAACTATGTTCTCTGTACAGTTGGACTATGCTGTCTTCTGTACAGTTGAACTACACTGTCTTCTGTACAGTTAAACATTGCTGTCTTCTGATCAGTTGAACATCTGGCTTCTGTTCAGTTGAACCATGCTGGCTTCTGTTCAATTTAATTATGCTGTCTTCTGTACAGTGGAACTATGTTCTCTTCTGTACAGTTAAACATTGCTGTCTTCTGATCAGTTGAACATCTGGCTTCTGTTCAGCTGAACTGTGCTGGTTTATGTTCAATTGAATTATGCTGTCTTCTGTACAGTGGAACTATGTTTTCTGAACAATTGAACTATGCTGTCTTCTGTACAGTGGATCTATGCTGTCTTTGTTTGTTTGTTATAGTGAAGACTGTGTGCTTATCTTTATACGACCTTACAATTTAAATCTGCACTTAGTATGAAATATTTGTTACTGTTCTAGTGTTCATGATGAGAGCCATTTAGAATGTTACAATCACGGTTCTGTGTATATGTCAAGGTTAATGTTAGATGTCAAGGTTAAATACTAGCATTATCAATTCTTGGTGACATTAGAATGAAAGAAGGGAAAAATTTATTTGCTTTTCAAACTGTGATGTCAGTAAATGCAATCAAAAGTGTTTTAACCATCCACCCCTGGGAAGTGAGAAAAATCTCTTTTTAAGACAGGTGATTTCTTATTACAGGCTTATTTCTTCAATAATTCTTCATACTGGCCCTTGGTCAGTGAAAATCACACCAAGTCATCAATTATAAGACCTAATACAGTGAAAATCGCATCAAGACATCAATTTTAAGACCTAATATAGTGAGTAACATACTGGCCTTTGGTCAGTGAAAATCACACCAAGTCATCCATTATAAGACCTAATACAGTGAGTAACATACCGGCCTTTGGTCAGTGAAAATCACACCAAGACATCAGTTTTAAGACCTAATATAGTGAGTGTGAAAATCACTCCAAGTCATCAAGACCAAGTCATCACTTTTAAGAACTAATATGCTGAGTAACATACTAGCCTTTGATCAGTGAAAATCACACCAAGTCATCGATTTTAGCACTGAACATAAGTCCAAGATTTACTTTCCATGATCAGCCAATTAGAAACCATCTTTCAGATGTTATTTGTGATTGGTCAAAACAATATTTTCAAACTTGGGCACAAGAGTTGTATGATTTCCAAGCTCGAACTCTGCTGATATGAATTTTATTTTTACAGAATAGCAAGAAACAATCTATGATGTTTGAGAATGAGGGCCCCCAGATAAATTATCCTCAACAAAAATCGGGGTCCCAGACTCGAGAAAAATCTGAAAATCAGGACCCAGAAAAACTGCTTACGGAGGAATCTAGGGACAGTTACTTCAAGCAAAACTCCCCATAGGAACCATACAGACAACCACCATCATATTGGAATACATATAGTAGGCAACCACTCATCACTCCCATGTTGCCACAACATGCACCATCCACACAAGTATCACCTAGGCAAGACATACCTGGAACACCATTACCACAGGAAAAACAGAAATATGCCATTATCAACCGAAAGTTTGATGGGAGAGCAATAGATTCAGGTAAACTATTTGTAAATGAAAAAAAATCAGTGAGAACAATGAACATTTTTTATTTATAAAACATTTATTTTGTAATCAATACTATGCTACATAACACAAGAGACAATATTGATATGATTCTTTGGTCTCAAACTAAGTAACAGAAAGAAGCAAAACCAGCAAGTTTTGTAAAACTTGACAAAGAATTTAATTCTTCAAGTTAACAAATGAAAATTTAAGAAGAACTTAGTTTTATGAATTAAAGCCAAAATAATTGCAAAACGTTCTATCTCAAATCCAAAAGAATAAAGTTCCAAATAAATTCCAGATCCTGAATGTGTTGATATTCCAATATCCTTGAACATGCTGATGTGCCAACAGTCTTGATGTATCATAATGGCACTATCCAAAACTCTTTTGAATGAATTGGCAATAGTCCCAAAATGTTGCTTTTCTCTGGACTGTCAATTGAGCACTTTTTAATTCCAATAAATGATTTAAATAATTCCTCTCAAACCAGATTGAAACACAACATTAAAGACATCTGCAGACTGATATTAAAACAACAAATAAGAATCAAGAATTGGGAATGGATCTCATTGTACATTTCTCTCTATATATAGATCCACATGATGCTACAACAATGGTATTTCACAAAATTACTTACATGACAATTCTCTCAACTTAACCCCATATTTCACAATACCTCCCCATATGACTTACCTGGCAGTAGTTAACCACCTGACTTAACTAGTCAATGAGAAATTGCTCTAATAGGTTTATTATTACTGTTGAGGATCTTAAACACCTATTTATAGCTTCTATGCAATCTGCAGGCATGTGCCAAAAGATACACAATTTATTGATATAGTCATGTACCAAAATTTATATATACTATAGATATACGTAACAATGTAGACTCTTTATTGCACACAATGTAAGTTAGGTACATCATGGAATGTTCAACACTTTATTGAAAACATGTAAATTAGGTTTATCATGGAATGTTTTACACTTTATTGTAAACAGTTTAAATCAGGCACATCATGGAATATTGGACCCATTATGGTAGACAGTGTAGCTTGGGTACATCATGGAATGTTGGACCCATTATTGTAGACAGTATAGATTAGGCACATAGTGGAATATTGGACCAATTATTGTACACAGTGTAGATTAGGCACATGTGGAATATTGGACCCATTATTGTACACATTGTAGATTAGGCACATGATGGAATATTGGATCCATTATTGTACACTGTGTAGATTAGGTACATGATGGAATATTGGACCCATTATGGTAGACAGTGTAGCTTGGGTACATCATGGAATATTGGACACATTATGGTACACGGTGTAGATTAGGCACATCATGGAATGTTGGACCCATTATTGTAGACAGTGTAGATTAGGCACATGGTGGAATATTGGACCAATTATTGTACACAGTGTAGATTAGGCACATGGTGGAATATTGGACCCATTATTGTACACAGTGTAGATTAGGCACATGATGGAATATTGGATCCATTATTGTACACAGTGTAGATTAGATGCATCATTTAATATTGGACCGCTTATTGTACACAGTGTTGATTAGGAACATCATGGAATATTAGACCCATTATTGTACACAATGTAGATTAGGTACATCATGGAATATTGAACCCATTATTGTACACTGTGTAGATTAGGTACATCATGGAGTATTGGACCCATTATTGTACACAGTGTAGATTAGGTACATCATGGAATATTGGCCCCTTTAGTGTATACAGTGTAGATTAGGTACATCATGGAATATTGGACCCATTATTGTATACAGTTTAGATTAGGTACATTATAGATGATACATGACAGAATATCAGCTACTTAGCTAACAGACATTAGTTTTTGTCCTGAACTGTATACATTACTTGAGATAGTGTACAGTGTAAGAGTATTGTTCTTACAGTGTGTGATTTTGGATAAGCATCAGAAAAGAATTGTGTGCTGCTAGCTCACAGCAAAAGTACATAGTGTATAGTGCATACATTTTTATGATGGGGCAATTTTTAGCTATTAGCAGAAAGTTCAGTAAGTCCCAAAATCAAAGAAACTGTCTAAAATATTACAGAAAGTAAGTAACAGGCATAGGATGCATCTTAACAGTTCTCTAAATATATTACTCCCCAATTACAAATCTAGGAACCATTAAAGTGGACTACCTTGTAGGTGAGATCACCATATATTGAGGTGTTTAATATTACTATTAAATACTTGAATAGGATCTATTACCATACCTGGTTTATACATGTGTCCACTTTATGTGTGTGATTTAAATTTTTAACATAGCTTTAAAAAATGTTCAGTCATATCACTAAGATGTCTGCATTATGGCAGTTAACAGTTATATCTAGCACTGGGGCATCATGCCAGAGATATGTCCCACCCAGTCACATTATCATCACACCAGGCTGACCAGTCCTAACACTAATCTCTTAATGCTGAGTGCCAAGCGAGGCAGCTGCTTGTACTATTTTATAAGTCTTTGGTATGACTCTGCTGGGGTTCATTTTTTGAGGGAATACTGTATAATCTCACCAAAAGTTCAAAATGTAAAAAATGGACAAAATTTTGGCTTGATAGGTACAGTACATTATAGTCTCATGTTTCGTTTGTATATCACCCTGATGTATAAAACTTTTGTACACAATTGATGTTTCTTAACATGACGATACTACTGACATTCTCTTTCTGTAGTCACTGGAAGGCTGTACGAGTACAACACAAAGACCAATGAAAGACAATGGGTAACAACTGTAGACGGAAAGGAAGTCAAGCTTGCTTCTGAAACATCCTGAGCATGCATGGTGATATTATGTGATCAGGGTGGGTGGGCAATTGAAATGGGGAAGGTACAAAAATACACATCACAGGAGAAAGTTTTTTATGGGACCATTTCTAATATTGTGCTGGTAAAGAGGTACTATAGCTGTCTAGAAGCATTTGTCTATTTGTATAAATAAAGTAATTTTCTTGGTAGATGTTTTCTTTGACAGTAATATTGAACTTGTGGTATATTTTTCTCTGGATGTATTTCATATCTGTGTTTTAAAAACTACATAATGCTAGATGTATTTCATATGTGTTTTAAAAACTACATAATGTCAGATGTATTTCATATCTGTGTTTTAAAAACTACATAATGCCAGATGTATTTCATATCTGTGTTTTAAAAACTACATAATGCCACATGTATTTCATATCTGTGTTTTAAAAACTACATAATGCCAGATGTATTTCATATGTTTTAAAAACTACATAATGCTAGATGTATTTCATATCTGTGTTTTAAAAACTACATAATGCCAGATGTATTTCATATCTGTGTTTTAAAATATACATAATGCTAGATGTATTTCATATCTGTGTTTTACAATCTAGATGTATTTCATATCTGTGTTTTAAAAACTACATAATGCCAAATGTATTTCATATCTGTGTTTTAAAAACTACATAATGCGAGATGTATTTCATATCTGTGTTTTAAAAACTACATAATGCCAGATGTATTTCATATGTGTTTTAAAAATTACATAATGCCAGATGTATTTTAAAAACTACATAATGACATGTATTTCATAGCTGTGTTTTAAAAACTACATGACAGATGTATTTCATGTGTTTAAAAAACTACATAATGACAGATGTATTTCATATGTGTTTTAAAAACTACATAATGCTAGATGTTTTTCATATGTGTTTTAAAAACTACATAATGCTAGATGAATTTCATATCTGTGTTTTGAAAACTACATAATGCCAGATGTATTTCATATCTGTGTTTTAAAAACTACATAATGACAGATGTATTTCATATCTGTTTTTTAAAAACTACATAATGCCAGATGTATTTCATATCTGTGTTTTGAAAACTACATAATGCCAGATGTATTTTCATATGTGTTTTAAAAACTACATAATGCCAGATGTATTTCATATCTGTGTTTTAAAAACTACATAATGCCAGATGTATTTC